>NQII01002829.1:26013-41372 GCA_002778355.1 Clitarchus hookeri | reverse complement strand
CAGAGAAGAGAAAACAGAAACGTTCTGTAATCTGGTTTCATCGGTAGCGGCAACCGAGCTTCGGTGCCAGCCACGGAATGCTCTGTTAGTTTATTACATATATGTTTTTGTCATGGGAATAATACAAATATTGCTGAAGTTATTCTGTAGACGGGGGTATGTGTTCTGTGGTAGGGGTAGTGGGTGAGCTCAGCTGTAGCAACTAAGCTACTCAAAATAAAAAAGTAATCATGGCTTTGCATGGATATATTTTAACTATTCGACACCACTATGCTGAAGTTAAAGATATATAAATATCTCAATGTTTCCGAAAACTAAAAACAATACAGTATTTTTAAAGGAACACTCCCTGTGCCTCTCATCGATCAACTAACGCGATGATGTGTAAATCAGAAATGGTTCTTGAACAAAGTGAAAGCCGAATGTAGTAACTGTGCACTCGCGTGGACTGTCAATAAGCTGTGCTGCCACCTCTCTCCAGCAGCACAGCGTCTTGGCGTACTCCTAACGAGTCTTCAGATACGCGTCTGTGTAATGTGTCGGGGCTTGCTCGAGCTGGGCAAGTGTCTGGGGAGGGTCTGGACGTNATCACTGCAGCAGAGCGTCTTGGCGTACTCCTAACGAGTCTTCAGATACGCGTCTGTGTAATGTGTCGGGGCTTGCTCGAGCTGGGCAAGTGTCTGGGGAGGGTCTGGACGTCCTCTAACTTGCCTTTCCAGGTTATCCCACAGGTGCTATATCTGGGTCAGATCGGGCTACATGGGGGCCAGTCCATGGGTAGTGATGCAATGGCGTTTCATCAGGAGTGCACGATTACCGCGTTCTGTTTTCAGTTTGTTCAAGAACCATTTATGTTTTACACAACGTTAGGTTAATTTATCAATGAGAGGCACAAAAAGTGCTCCTTCACAAATGCTGTATTGTTTTCAGTTTTCGGAAGCCCTAAGAAGTTTGTATATCTTTAGTTTCGGTAGAGCGGTGCCGAATAGATAAAATATATCCATACAAAGTCATGAAAACTTTTTTATTTCGACCATTGAGTATATTTATAGTTGCACATATAATCAGAGACAGGAACATAACGTACAGTTTTGTTGCTCTCAATATTTGCATTAACAATACTTAGATGGTATCAACAACTAATCTTACTGCTGTCTCTGTATTAACAGTCTAGATGAGTTACGGGCACACTAGTTTGGTTCCTACTACCATATGTTTTTCTCAGCGTAAAGTGGCTTTCAGTGTAACATTGCTCCTACTGTACAACATGCAGATGCCATACAAAGTAGTACGCGCACTATCACAAATGTCAGAAAAGTATGATTTGTGTCGGACGTGTAAGAAAAATGCATGTAATTTGTAACTTTATAAATATTTTGTTAGAATTTACTTTTTTAAGTGTTTAAAAAAGTAATTAAAGAGAGTCTTATTTTAATGAAAATTTCAGTGTAGTTCAACTAAAAATGTTTTAAAAAATAAATTTTCAAAAATTTTCTTCAGTACCGTAAGTATCTTAAGTGCTGATTTTCATTACTTCGGTATCTTAAAAAAAAATACAGGCTGGAAATGAACACTACCGACAAACTCCGGCAGGCGATTCCTAATCCAAAAATAGTTCGAAAATATAAATACGACTAAGTTTATTCGGAGGTAATGCAACCATCGTTGAAAGTGTAACCGAAGCAGACGTTTGTTGCTAGTAACACATCCAGAATGAGTGATAGATGTCTGAGTTCCTGGATAATGTATTTCTCAACAACGAAGTGCAAATTGTAAAATATTGATTGCAGATATAAATCCCCTTCCATAAGAATGAATGGGATGGAATCCGGTATTTGCGTTTACAAATGTAACTATGTGGCATGTTTGGGTAGTTCCCCACGGATTAGTTATCTGCCACACATGTTGAAAAAAGGCTCGCTTTGAATTTCTACCTCAGATTCATTCGTTTTCAAGAAATGGGTGCATAATGAAATGCGGCTTTGGTAATGTTCCACCATAATGCGTTAATTTCTCGAAAACGGTGGCGTTCAGCGTAAAAACACAAGACGGCCTTTTCGTTTACCGCGTACGGTAAATTACACGCCGCAAAAAAAAAAAAAAAAAAATCGGACGGTTACATTTTTAAATGCACAAATGGCAGTCCAACTTATCCGTTTTATGGAAGGGGGTTGATATCCGTACCGAATTTTTTATGGTTTACACATCGTCGTTCAGAAATGCACTATCCAGAAACTCAGAGATTTGTCTCTCACTCTGGCTGTGTTACGAGCAATGAACGTCTGCTTGAGCTGCACTTTCAGGAGTGGCTACACCCTTTTTGGAATAGACTTAGGCTATAGGTCGTATATTTATTTTCTACCTATTTTTTTTTTTTTAAGTTTATCAGTTGAGTTCATATCCTTCCTGTATAGGTGTGACGCGTTGTTGATAACTTTTCGAGGACCAGCTAAGTTTCTTATTTCCGCTCGTAGTTTCCTTGCACCACATGCTAAATAAATTTTGTTAATGGACGTAATCGCTTGATTTATGCGCCAAACACGCGAAACCGAGAAATAGTTCCAAACATGTCACTGTCAAAAACGCTCGTTATGTAGGTCGAGAACAAGAGAACTGGGCGAGACTAGGAAAGTGATAAAGGTAGTGGGGGGGGGGGGATAGGAAAAAGGACATCGTAAACGGAGGGCAGGTGGTTGACTTGAGTGAGCGTACTCATCTTTGCTGATGTGCGAGAACAAGTATGTAGGTCACGTCTGCATCGAGAATGCGAATCTGATGTCGAGGACATCGTGGAGTTTGTTGAGATCCGTGTTTACTTGCGTGGAATGGAAACGTGCAGTGAGCACGCAAGGCTGACTACTGACGATAAAGGAGTTGTAAAGAAAAAACATTAATTTGAGTGCACTTTTGTTATACTTTCATTGGAAAGAGTGTTGTTAAGCGAGTACGCACGGGTAAACTTTTGAACTACCAAAATGTTTATAACAAAACTTATTACGACACAGTTTTTTTTTTCTATCAACCAGCGAATTCACATACTTTCTAAGTGCGCATGTGTGATGCTCCCGTACAAAAAAAAACTTGTCATTCTGAACTTTTCAAGACGATAGTAACGCCGTGTTCCTGCAAATGGCTTTGTACGAGGTTGATCGGTCTGTAAATACCTGCGTGGTGTGCTATAGAGTTCATTGATTGCGAAGATACGGCTCAGCGCCAGTTGAAGTCTCGTACGACGTTAATGATTCGCTGAAAGTAGTTATTGCATTTGGACGTGTCCAATGCCACAGTAAGTATGAATGAAGTAGACTGGTTTGTAGGTATATCTAAGCGTAGGGACATACACTGTTAAAAAAAAAAAAATGTCACTCATTTTATGGGAAAGTACCGGTAAAAATATTCTCCAGAAATCTTCGCATTCTCTCCGTAAAATTACGGACACGTTGCTTTTCAAAAATTGACTTTCCGTAAATTCTATAGAACTTTCTGCGAATTCGCGGAACATTTCCGTAAATTTTCTCGTTAGTTTTCTGTATTTCCTGTTTTCTAACCGTTCACCTGCATTCTTCTTGTACCATTGCAGGCATAATTTTGGTATTTGATGTAACGTCTTAAGCAACTTTTTAGTGTCTATTAAAGTACTTTAAGTGTAGCTAAATGTTGCAGACGCCTGACGCTATTTTTTTATGTTTGAAGGAATATATCTAAGTGGCGTGGATATAGTTAATGCCGCAGAAACTAATTTTCTGGTTACTGAGGCGAAGAAAACTTCGTGTAGACTCGACATTGTTCGTTACCGGAACCTTAAGCAAATAGGAAATACGGAGACTTTCCGTATTTTGTATTTACGGAGCTCATCTCCGTTTTTCGTCTTTACGGATTTCGTTTCCGTATACTTACTGTACATTTCCGTAAATGTGCCGGTAAATATAAGGAAATTTTTAACAGTGTATGAGTCCACCAGCAGTAGCATAAGTCCCATTTTGCAGAGATTTCTCTTCAAAACGGCGGCCAAAAGACGACAATGGCGGACGGGGAACGCAGGCGTGTTTCACAGCTTCTGAATGAAAATCGCAGCGGTTTCAGCAAGAATTGCTGCTAGAAGTCAGCGCGGGTCTTCAGCAACATATTTCTGAAAGAACATCCCGTATGCAACTGAATGCCGTGAACATATGGAGCAGGCTGGCATGCAAAATGCCTTTATTCACTTCTGCTCAGAGTTGACGACGGGTAAATCTGATCCAACTTAGCAATTTTTTGATGCAAACGTGTAGTCAATCGCTGGCGTCGCTTCATTGAAAATCAATCCACAGTGGTTATTCGTGTTAGTGGGAGAATCTTAAGTAGTGACGTACCTACACATATACGCAAATATACGTATTTCACGGTAAATTGAACACTTTTGAAAGCCCGGCTTAAGACCTGTGCACATCGTGCATTCTTCTACTATATGCACAGCCATGAGCCTGATCACTTTAGCCATGCGCCGTCAAGTGAAACTGAAATTATTAGAAAAGTAAGTATTTTGCAAATGTGCTAACTATTACAGTTATATAAATAAAAAAAAATTGATAATTTCAATAATTGCAAGTGTTTACGTAACACTTTTTAACTCAACGTTAAAACATGGAACTATTTTCCCTCTGTCATTACCAACTTTACTGGGCGCATGCCAGTCTGCGTGCCCGTTAAAATATACGCAACTCGGGGCAGTGGCATTTTTCATAAGTTAATTTAAAAAGTGCTAAGTTAACTGGGAATTGCCTGTACATGCACCTATATACATATAAGTATGTGCGTATATTTGCAAAGTTAAACATATATATTCTTTAAAAAAAAATACAGGTTTTTCTTTGCTAAACTATATCAGTACATAGAGAATGTTAATCAATGTACTTGCCTACGGCCAAACGTTGCACGTAGTTACGGTTACATGGCATTTTGTTGGATAAACAATATATGAAGTGTAGTTAAGTTATTTTCGTTCGAAAAAAAATTATATACATTTAATCTAATTACTATTTTTTTTGGTTCAGAAAATATGCCGTGAAACAAAATATTTTGTTCAATAAAGTATACTTGTTTGATTAGTCGAATGCAGACAAATTTTCTGTTGCAATACGTAAATATTTATCTCAGTGCGGAGTCATTTTCTGTCGTGTTCTGTTATTTCAGCAAGACTCCCAAACTTTCATATCATTATTGGCACGCGTGTGTAACATGAGGGAAAGTGGTACACTGCCCTACAAAATTTCGCGAAACCACGCACACTTACATAATATTGCGAATAAAACCATGGCATAGAAAAACCAGTTCTGAGTGCTGTACCACCCACCTACGGTGGCTGGAGAAACACGAGTTACCTGCCTTAGGGTCCAGCCTTCATGCTTCTATTTTACTGCCTACACGCAGCTATTTTGCGCTGTCCTCGAAACGCGTGAGCTGTAAGGCCGACTCCTGCTCACTCAACACTTGCCCCATCGCCTCTACGTGCAGTCTTTCCGTCGGCGACTCACTTGAACGTGACTTTAAGCGGCGAACTTATTTTTATGGCACTCTAGTGAAGATAAGAGTATAATGTGGGTCTGAAGATAATTCCGAAGTTTCTGTATTGAAAATTTAGCTGCTTGAAATGGTTCTGAAAGCATTCGTTTTAGTTAATTTCACGCCCAAAAAATACTCCTTGGAGTCGACATGTGCACGAAACGTTTTTTAAATACTTTTTATGTTTAGTCACCACTACAAAATATCCAACCGTTTTTCATCACGTGTTTTCTACCAAACCTCTGCAACGCATTTCATGGGCCAGCCAGGTGGAGCCCTTAATAAAAACGAATTGGCGACGTTGTTATCGAAGGTTTTTATAAAACCGCGTTTTTTTCTTCGTCGTGTATTCTGGGTCACGTTGCCCACGGCGCAATCCAGTTTGCGAGCTGAGTGATGGGGCAATAACCGTTCGCTGCTCTCAGAATTTCGGGTGGCTATAACGACCTTTTCCCGTTGAATCATTTCGCCGCCTCGCCTCGCTCCACCAATCAGCTGACAACCTACCCTTCCCCCCTTGGTAACTCAATCGCTCACGCGCTGGCCTGCCCAGATAACACTCACTTCACTTGTTTTATTATCGTCAGCGAAGTACATCCGGGGGCGCGGAACAGCTTCTAGGGTTGTGATGATGATGGTGGGGCGTGGAAAAGCGGTGCATTTGCTGCTGCTACTCTAGAGAAGTTCTATTTCTTCCTCTTCCGCGACACAGAATTTAATCGCGTTTCCGACCCCTTTTATACTCCGCTTCTTTTCGAGTCCAGCCATACGGCACCCACGCCTACACCACCTCAACCCTCCGTTTTGTTCCCCCCGCCGACCCTCTGGTCTGAGCGATAAACGCAGACGTGACCTACATCTCTTGTTTTCTGTTCAGATGTAAGATCTCGCTCTCCGGCCCTGTAATTCCGCTCTGTTATTTCGTTCTCACGTCTGCGACAAGCAATCTTTTTATGTCGAGGGCGCTCGCATGCCTTGAAGCTATTTGGTATTGTAGAAGAACGGGAGTAGTAGAGAGCCGAGGGAGACATCGGCAAGCGCACGAAACTCTCCGTCGTCTCTGAGCTGGGTTCTGTTATTAGCCAGCCAGACGTTTTTTAATTCCAAAAACGGTTTACTACTTTGGAAGAATACAGGTTGATTCTCAATTAGACCGGCAAACTTGGGGAGGTGATTATTTAAACAGCAATTTTTGCAAAATATCGGTTACGAAGTAAAATTAAATTAAAACTCTCCGAACATTGTTTTATGTTATCTGGATCTTCAGTGTAAGAGCTAAACCTCATTAATACCGCCCTTCGTAATGAAAATAACAGGGGTGGCCGGCCACCCTCGTATTGCATACAACTTTCTTACCGTCAGGAATTATGAACATTTTAAGTTTGTTTGTTTGAGAAGTTCGACCTAATTAACAAAAATGACCCTCTTGTTACAACTGCCTAAGACCTAAGACCCACCGTTTTCGTTAAAAACGTACACATATCTTCACTTGCTCGGCATTTTATCGTTACAGCAGTGGTTTGTGTGCGTTTTTAACGAAAGCGGCGAGACCCAGGCTGTTGTAAAAAGAGGGCCTTGTGCAATACAAGGGTGAAGTTCCCGATAACATAAAACAATGTTCATAGAGTTGTAATTCCATTTTATTTCGGTACCGATATTTTACAAAATACGGTTAAAAATATCGATTTTTAAGGGCTCATACCTCCCTTACTATTCGGTGCAGGTATAACGTGTCCCAGATGTTTTCCCTTTACTTTTTCACAAAGCATTACCTCCCGAAGTTTGTCGGTCTGATTGAGAACTACCCTGTATTAATTAATACACGACAGCAGCGATACCAGATACGAGATGTTACATCATTTTAAGTAAATTATAATAAAATATGAATCGGAACATAAGATACAACAACTGTTCAAATGAAACGTTGATTGTAATCTCGCGTAAGAAAGAACTGATGTGGGAAACATTTGCATTATTGTGTAACATAATTGCTAGCCTCTACGTTTTGGCAAAATTTTATTTTACTGCTCAACAGAAGCATTTGACACTGAAAATTACATCTCAAGTTTCTTTAGGCAATTATATCAAATACTTCTACTTGTAATGTGGTTATGCCGCAATGAATAAACTAATAATATTACTTGCAAAAACATTTTTCTTACGTTTTTTTTCTAAATAGCAATAAATTAATTTTTATGGATATGGCGTAGGTTCCAACGGTATTTTTAGAGGATATCCTGAATAATTCCGCTGAAATATAAATGACTGTCAAGATTTTTAGAAACATGAAGTATTTTTATATGTTGTTAAAACATGTGTGTCATAATTCATGCTAGTTAAGCGTATATTAAATTTTTTCACTAATTTCCGTGCTTGTGATTCCTAGTACTTAAGAGAACTCCATTTACGTGGAAAAAAAATTCTCGCCATTGTTTCATTTTACACTTATTGTTAGAGAAACTTCTTTCGAGTGCAGCTCGGCGGCCGGCAGAGTTTGTGCTCCCGCAGCTGCTCTCTTTATGGAAGTTTCACATCTTCCCTGACGCAGGGACGTGTTTGGACTAGGGACGTCGGTAAACGAGCGACTCGACAGGAGCAAGGCTTCTCTAACTTGGGAAGACGGGGCGGGAGGTAATCCCTCTCCGAGTGACGCTGCCTTCATTAACGTAAAAGCTGCGCTCATTGCCTCGTGGAACATCTGCGCGACGATACGCCTGGAATAATAAATGGAATTTCAGCTCCGGCGGATGTTCCGCTCGAATGTTAAGATTCCTCGCTTCAGTGCCGTAATTTTCTGTTCACAGCGATTGCTCTCGGGACGCGAAGGTTCACCTTAGATCAAGTGTCTACAACCTTCCTAGTGAAAAAAAAACTTCCAGTACGTAACATTTTAAAACGTTACTTTTTTAATTAATTGTAAACTACTAATGCATACTAATGCGATTAGAAAATTGCAAACTTTAACCTTCAGATGGACTAGTTATCGCCATATTGAATTTATCCCTTTTGTTCCATAAGTTAACATTGAACGAAATTTTCCACTCTTCGCAGCACAAATAATATCTTCTCAAGCTTATCAGATTATTACGACTACACTACCTTGATTAATCTCTAACTAGTGACCGCCGGTAAGAAATAGCTCATTTTTCCTTGCGGTCGATTACATAAATAATACTATTAAATGCAGTTAAGCAATATTGAGTTTGGAAAATATGAAAAGGAATGCTCTATGCTTTGTAAATGTTTAACATCTAGGATGCTGGTTGTGGCGGGGAGTGATCCTCCGTAAATAGCATGTGCATAGAAACCTTTTAATAAAAGTGTTTTGTATTTGATAAGCGTAATGACTTGGGTTACCTTACTTTAATCTTTATGTTCAATAAGTGAAGTCCAAAATTACAAACCATTCTCAAACAAATTATTTTTCACTAGCTTTATTTTGCCGCTCAGAATGAAACGGTAATGGTTATAAAAGTCATGAAGAAACTGACATTTGTTTTTCAAATTGTCGTTACAACAGAATGTAACTGAAAAGGTTGCGATTGTGTTAGATTTTCCACAGCCATCACGAAAACTTCCTGATTTTGCACCTGGGTAGCAGGTTGCCGGTTTGTTATAACAGTTTCGCCTGTTGCCTAAAACGCAGGGGAATGTTTCGGCATTCGTCAGCATATCAGTACTGCGTGAAGCCTGGGGTATATGCAGCCAGTTGCACGACTGTGCGCAGGACGTGTACATCACCAGGCGCTGTGTCTGAAGGATACAAATTTCATAAGATAGAAATTAATCGCCGCGTATCCTCCAACAGATACTGATATTATAAAAATCAAAGGTTGTGCGCGTTTCTCAGAATTGTTACTTTTACAAAATCTACGGATATTCTTGAAAAGTTTACTTAATTGTTTACTTTCTCTGGTTGAAAGTGGCTCAGTAATGGAAATTTACCATTTTTACCAACAGTGGGCGATATATTGAGTTATACCTTCATAAACAAAAAATATTTCAAAATAATTACAATTGTAAGTTTTATAAAATATTCATCTCTGTTTTAGGGAAGCACGATTGACCTTTGTTTTCTTTAGAAGATTATATAATTAGTTACTTAATCTTATTTAATTAACTGTAATTTGATGTGCAGATAAAGTAAAACTGTCTTGCTTTTTAAGAATGGTTCTATTAATGAAAATATTAAATTAACAAAATAGCAATTAAAATTGGTGTATAATTACTCACAGTTGTGCAATTAGGAAATAACGTGCAACAACAGTTTGGTATGGCATATCAGTTAATACAGAAGTAATTGCAGAGGTATCAGCCATTTTGGGGCGAGAGAGGCAAATATTTTTCTTGTTACTTTATTACACTTCTGCTTTATGCCGGATGGCTAATCATCAAGCGATTTACAAATTCAACTTTGTTTTGAACTTAAAAACGGCACAGGCATCCTTGCATCCTAAACCAAAAGTCTTCACATTATAGTGAGGTTTTTTCATTCAACCATCTGTGCCACGGATGTCTGTGCGTTTAGGGAAGAGCAGTACTCCATCAGGAAGGAAAATAACGCTTGAGCAGTATAAGTAGGGTTACCAGACATCCGGAAAAAAGTTGCCATGACCTTTCTAAGAATTTTTTCTGCTTCAAACCAAAATTTTTTGTGGCAATAGAAAAGTACGGCTTTTTTTAAGTTGATAACATATCGCATTTGTCTATACTAACTAATTTGATATCAGTTTTTTTTTGCGGCAATTTTTTTTAACTGTGTTGTCAACATTGTCTTGGGTAATCTTATAAAAACGTTTGTGTGTTCTTTCATAAATCATGCAAATAAGGTTTTCAGTTGTTTTCCTCAATTTATTATTTAGATTTAATTTTCGTAATCTAATGTGTATTAAAATGTTTTCTTGTGTAAAACAATGGTAAGTGTACCAGTTTATTTTCCTGGTACTTAACCCATCACATTTTAAGTTTTCTGATAATGTAAACATTATTTTATGTTATTAATGAAATTTTTGGAATTATTTTGCTTAGATTACAAACACTCCAGTATAAATATTTTACGGCGCTAATGAGATTGTATTGTCATCCTTTTTAGTGAAATATCCTCCTTTCCCAGAGTGAATGTCCTTTTTTTTTTATCGTGAGTGTCTGATAACCGTAAGCAGAATGCGCGAGGGGAAAGTTGGAGACAAAGATGCCCGAGGACTAGCGGGCACAACACAGGACCATGAATGCTGCCCTCCGGCTCTGTATAAAGGTACGAGGCCACAGGTCCGTGCTTGTGTGTGTGGCGCGTGCAACTTCCTCCCCTACTCCGACACACAGTTACCCTCCGGTTCGTTTACCAGTCCAGCGGGCACGTCCAGCCCTCCCCCCTTCCAGAATACCTGGCTCGTCCAACACCCCGGGTGTCGCGGAGAGAGAGGGGGGCGTCGTGTCATCGCTAACAAGTTCACTGGATCAGGGGGCGGCGCCTCGTGATCACTAGGGCGGCAGGGTCGCCCCGTCATCTGTCTCCCCCCGGGAGGGGGGGGGGCGGCCCTGGAGCGCTAAATATAGCCGCCTTCCTCTCTCCAGCACGCTTCGCCCGCCTTACTGTCCGCGCGCGCGTGCCTGCTTCCTCATCTGCACTCCTTGTTTGTATGTGTTGGGTTGAGCTTCACACGATTAAACCTGTATACTGGCTGTCAGGTAATTCGCGGGTACGGACTGCATCGCAGGAATCTGCGATCAAAACTAGGTAGAAAATACTCTTTGGTAAAAATGCGTAAGATTCTTAGTTTACGAGAAAAACGACATGAAAGGTCCCAAAATAAAAGCTATTGTAGCAAACATGTGGTATTCCAATTGGATAAAGGTGAGGTGAAGTGGTAATGCTGAAACTAATCTGTTGGTCGTTAGGCATACGGCAAGGGAACGAGCTGAGCTCAGTAGTGCCACAGAGGCCACGGAGTTCACAAGCAGTGAGTACTGGGACATGGCGATGGTCATGAGTGCATCCGATGGCCAAGCCTCATGCATGCTGCATGCATCTAACGTGCGGAAAAGCGCATTGCTATGGACGGAGCAACCTTCGAACACTTGTTATGACGTTTAGACGTTTTATATGCTGATTCTGTATGCTGTGAGTAACTTGAAATAAAGTCATTTTATCTACTTTAATGTAGTTTTTCTCGTAAACTATGGATATTACACTTTTTTACCAAAGTATATTTTCTACTTAGTTTTGAGCACCGATTCGTGCGGTGCAGTCCGTATCCGCGAATTACCTGACATCCTGTAGTCTATTCGCGGTTTCTTCACACTTTTTGAATCAAAACTTTGAAAAATCACCCCATGTATCACGTGTTTGGTTCTTTCCTAAATATGACATGCATCACAAGTTATTTATACTTCTGTTAACATGAAAGTGACTTATTTATTGTTACATTGAACTTTTACGTATATTTTATATGTTAGTTATGATATTTCATTTATAGTTAATAAGAATAAAACTAGAGAGAAAATAGGTGTTTTGGTAATGCCTAGTGAGAAATATTCCTTATGCAAAATATTATTGAAGTGATTGCGATGCGTTGTCCCTTTGGTGTAATTTTATAGACTTGGTTAACCTTTGTTAGCATGAAGCGGAGGAATATTCCGGAAGTAGAACTTAACAGGTCTTCAGAAAAGTTGGAAGTAACCGTGAATGGAGTATATGGCTCAATTCTGGTCTTTAATGTCCTTGTGATGTACCTGGGAATTTTAGCTGCTCGGCTGGAGGAGCGAAATAAAATATAATATGTAAGTTTAGTAAATGTCAAGTACATCGGAGAGGAAGTTTAGAGAAACGTGTTGCCAAAGTGTAAAGTCGCGGGAAGAGTATTTTGTACTTTCGGTAAGGAACCCCAGATTTACGCTTCAGGTCGGGGAGGAATTCCGATGCCATTTTAGAAATTGCTTTCTGGAAGCTCAGTTTATATTCTCCTGTGTAGCTGACTTTATTAGCGTGATTTGATACGCTGTTTATGAGCCAATCACAGTGCATTACGTCAATCTGCACACGTGGAGGGGCGCGAAGAGGGGACTGTGCTGCGAGGAAGGTCGTCGGTGCAGTCGGCGATTGTCGAGGGGCGAGGTCAGCTGCTAGACCAGGTGCGGCGACGTCCTACCTCGGGGCGGCGAGGCCATAGTGTGAGACCGGGTGAGTTCCTCCATACTGTATAAGAAGGCCGTTTTCTGACAGGTCTGCGAAAGTAGCGCCACTGTTTACGTCTGACTACATGTGACTATGTATCCTTCCGCCATCAGCTGGTCCGTCAAGTCGGGGCTGTATTTTTTATCAACACGCTGTCAGCTAATTCACTTGCCATTGTACTGTTATGCTAAACAAATTTCAAGATACTTTAAGACTGACATCTGTCTAAAAAAATAAGTAGGTTATACTAGTAAAAATATAAAATGTTGCAAATAATTAAATATTTGCTAACTCTTTTTTAATTTGTCCGAGATAGTGAATTTGGGTTAACATTTGAGAGACAGTCTGTTGTATCTACTATCACACTTTGGGCGTTATAGCTAATATATTAGAGTTGGAAATATGTGACGTGGAATAACATTAGAATTGCTTAAAAACTATTCACGCGTCTCACTTTCTACAAACAAGGAGATGGGTTTCATGAGAACAATATGGCGTATAATTTACGTAGACGAACTATTACCGGCCGAATATAAATGACTTTTACTCCAAATCATTTTACATGAAATATATGTTACTTTAAAAATTATGCAGAGCTCGTGGAAAAATATAACTATTGGCATTTGTTTGTAAATTCGTTATATATCGCGCAGAAAAGAGGTTCATCTGGCTGGTAATACCTCGCATAATATCCGAGAGATCGCGCGCACAGCGAGTCACGGCGAAGTTTGAGCCGCTGTTTTTGGATAACAGATAGCGTATTATTTTAAGTTGATTGTTCTTAGATTACGCGCTGGAAATATATTTCCAATTCGTGTCGTTTCGACAAATTAATAGAAAAATAATTCAATAGTATTATGCAATATTTCTAGATGCTTTTCGAATTAATATCAAGGACGTGTTGAAAGCGAGGTTGGAGAGGGATGATACGACGTGAAAAAACTTTCTGAAGTTAGCACAACTTCAGAAAACTTTTCCGCGTCGTATCGTTCTATTGTACATTTCATTTTGAACACCTATACATAACTACATTATCACGAAGTTTAGTTTTTAACACTAACAACCATTGTTTTGTGTCCTTGTAAAATAAAATGCATTAATAAATGTAAGAACTCTTTCTTACCCGCGTATTTTCTGCTTTTGTGATGTGCATCGGCAGTGCACTCAGAATAGCCAACGTAATTTTAACTTTTGTTCGTTCGTGCATCAGCTGATACAGGATTTTGTAAATGGCACTTTGTTTGTTTCGTAAACGTTAAGTTGCCACTCACTGACTGTCAGAAAGTGGCCTTCTTATACCGTATGGACCATACCATGCTCTCTCTAACCTAATTAACCTTCGTTACCATCCTTTCTTCCATTGGCCGCATCTCTTAATTTATATGTAACAATGTTGTAACTGCTGGAGATGGAAATTAAATACAATATTTACTCTTTCTATAAGTCATCTTCATCTTGGCTTACCCTTCTACAAAATACTGCCATTTCTTTTCATGTTCTTATTATGAGTGTAGTCAGCAAGGTGTTTTCACGGTCATTTTTATGTACCAATAAACATTCCGGTACAAAACATTGAAAAAGGAATAAGGAGGTGCATCAAAACTTTATTTTTATTATTACGTCGTAAAATGTTAGGGTCTCCGCTTAAAGTCTCATAGAGGCGTGTTGTCGACGGAAACACTGCACGCCAGCTCTGTGCTTTGCGCGTAGAGGCGACGAGAGAGTTGATGCGCATGTCTCGGCCGCCCCTAGCGCTCCCATGCTTTTAGGCCTCAGACGTGCAAAATTCGTTCAAACAGGTGGCCACCTTAACTGGAAAACATAGAGTCGCTCCTAGTTTATACAGTAATGTAAAAATATTACATTACGTTATTATGACTTTCAAGTTTGACCCCCCGCCGCCCTTACGCTCAAAAAAATCTTTTACATGCTAGTATTTCTAGCTGAGACGGTAAAGGATTGCAGGTTTTCAGTTCATTCCCCTCTATGCCTAGCGGCTAATATGTTCCTCGTGGTGTGGGGGTGTTAAAACCCCTGGCAAAGGCAGCGCAGCCCATCGGAATCAAACACGAAGAGCGTAAGGCAGTCACAGAGTGGAGTTTCACACTCGGCTCTCTGGTCAACTACTGGATTGGCTGGAGGGCACTGCGCTGATAGGGCGTATCTTCACTCCTTGCCTGCAGGGACTGACACGCAACATGCTTTATGACTGAGAACTTTGCGTTTAAGCACCAGCTGTACACATGTATATTATAATAATCAATGTATATGTTAATGTGTGTATGAATGTATGTATTGGTTTATATAAGTGTGTTTTATGGAAGATGCGTAAGTATGTTATTATTTATATATTTGTTATGTATACATACACGTTAAGTATGTATACATGTTATGTGTATACAAGTTGTATAGGTATGTCGTGTCTGTATTTATGTTACATATGTACGAATGTATACTATGTATGAATGTCTGTACTCATGTTTGATATGTACGAATGTATATACAAATGTATGAGTGTATGTAATTATGTATGTAAGTGTATATGTATGTTATGTATTTATTTCAATGTGGTTTATGTATGCTTGTAAATTATGCACATTATGTGTGTATGTCATGTAAGAGTGTAGCGCTGAGAAAAGGGGGG
>NQII01002828.1:299503-310021 GCA_002778355.1 Clitarchus hookeri | reverse complement strand
CCCCCTCTCTCTCTAACCCCCTCTCTCTCTAACCCCCTCTCTCTCTAACCCCCTCTCTCTGCTCTTTCTCTCTGCTCTTTCTCTCTTTATTTCTCTCTGTTCGCTGTAATTACTAGCGGTAGTTGTGGAAGTTACTGTCATCGTTTGTGAGCTTTCCCGCATTTTCTGTGTTAGCTTGATAGCATTTCGTATCAAATTATTATCCATATCCAATTTCTTTTCATTCCATTGCCGATGCTTAGCGACAACAGACGGTTGTCCTCGAACTTTGAGTTACTGGCTTCTCAAATTGTAAATCGGTAGCTGTCACTCTCGACAGATAAGGTCAATTGGAAATATTCTCGCTGGCCTTCGTGAATGTAATATCTGCGACAGCAGATACTCTCTAAACATGACACTTCGTTTCATTGGACGTATCGGTTACTGGTGGTTCACTGCATGCCTCTTGTGAAACTGTCATTATGGAGATTAGTTCGCGATCGCACAGTAATTAAAGTAACTGAACTGGAGCATACTTCAAAATTATACAGTTACTAGCTATACCCGCATTGCCCGCCCGATTAAATTTGTGTGTTTTAACGGACTGAGAGAAAAAAAACTGAAATGATCAAAAACATTTCCAGTGGCTACGCTTGCCTGAGTTTGCATAAATTTGAATCTCTAATCAGATTGTGTTGCAGATAGAAATTAAAAAAGCACTTTTGCCCGCATGTACTCCTTCCCTTTACCCACGCTGCAATTTAATTGTTTTATCTGAAATATTGTATTTTTTATGTAAGTAGTAGAAAATAGCATATTCTGGGGCACCTGGCTGCTGGTGGGGTAGCCGGGTAGCCACGGTGGCCATCTTGGATGACGTCAGGTGGAAACCTCTTGCTCTGTCATTTCTCGCCAATGGTGGCCATTCCCCCTATTTTGTCTCGGTATTCCTTTTCCCCCAAAACGTCCAAAGTTTCCCAAGATTTCCCACAAAAGTTTCCTTACCAAAATTAGTACGAGTCACTTAGTCATAAAATAGCTTGAATCCACAATGTGGCTCGATGACTCCGTTTTCGGTATGAGGGGTTGAGGGGGCACCCTAACATTCATACTCTGTCATCCCATGCCAGTACCATCCATCCATCCATCCATCTTGTCTGAAGAATGTTCGAGTTCATTGGCCTGTCATGCCACTCTAATTTCTTCCATTCTTTCACACATGCCTGTTCTCTCTCGCCTGCTCTATCCCTTAGGGTTTTCTCATATTCCTTTTGGTTGCCTTTATTTCCTCTCTTGCTTTTTACATCCTTCATCTTTAATTGCCGCACCCACCACCGCCAGTCGTCTGCTGTAGGCAGCCATCTTTGATTCCCTTTCTGAAAGCTGCAATGCATGTCGACACGATACTGGTTCACAAAATATGAAGTGGGTTATCTTATCATGTGTAAAGAGTACATGAGGAAAATCGTTTTCTATTCTGCTGTACTAACAAAGGCTACAAGGGGTTTATAACTATTTTCCCCTTGTCCGCTGGCATCAGCGCGTAGTAGGGTCGACCTAATCGCACCAGTGCTTCGCGACCATAATTGCTTTGGGCTAACATAAAATACAGTGTTCGTTGCTGTACAATTTGAATCGGTTGGTAGGTGTTAACAACTATTTTCCTTTACATTTATTTGTATATCTGTTCATCAATATGTAGCAGTGTCGTCGTCTCTTATATAACCAATGGTTTAAATGTGTGATGTTTAGTGGCAAGCAAAGAAACACGGCCTTTACAAGACGTATAATGTGTTTTAAAATTATCGCCGCTTGTAGATAGTGGCACATAGTAGACTTTCTTTGAGATTGGTCCTTGTGAACATGTGCTCTTTTCATGTCCTCGAGGGTTCCAGCTTTTTACTATAGTTCTTGGTGCAATGATAAAGTTGATATCACTATTGTGGTCTGCAGAACCGGCAGGTATTTTTTAAAAGTAACTGTTAGATACGCCATTGTGGTTGCATCGCATTTGTGTATATGTTGGTCCTTTATTATTTGTCACTTGACTGATTTTCATGTACCGGATGGTTTCATATCTTGTACTTGCAGTTCCCGCGACACCTTTTGTTAGACCGCCTGTGTTACCGGTGACTACATATATTTTTTTTTAAATTATGGGCGGTCGTTGTTGTAGTTGTTAAGGATTATCCATGATAACGAGGCAATGGGTCGCCGGCCCTCGTGTCAGGCTGTGTTTATTTATATGCATTAATTATGGTGTAACCCCCTCCCCACGACTACATACATCTTGCTTGCAGCGGATTTGTATATACCTTAATTTTTTCCGCATATGGTTGGTTGTTGTGCATTACCCATGCTAGCGTTTATTTATGTAGATATGACACCTGCAGTAGCATACTATGAGCGTGGTGGTGGGTGATTGACGAGTGAATGTGGGCCAGCACATATGTGTGTGCTATCCCTCCCCTACACTCCCCAAGCATCAGTAACTGCGAACTACTACAGCGTGCTTGCAACACAATTGTTTGTATAAATGGCTGACTGTTACATGTTAGCCGAACTTAAAATAGTTAAAAATTGACACCCTCCTGTGCTTATAACATGACTAAGGGCCCTAATTATCCTTATCGAATTGATTGCATCCAGGAATGATACCAGTGATAAAGATTTCATACCCCTAGCTTTCGCGGATAGGAAATGACAGGCAACTATGTGTATAAGTAGTTTTAATGCATAATTGACCTGCTGCCCTGTTTTATGTTGGGAGCGATGCATATGATATAAATTTGATGACTATGGCCTCAGCAGATGAGAAATGGTTGGCAACTATGCTTATAGGAGAGGTTATGGTCTAATGGACCCTGCCACCCGTTAGATGTCGGGAACGATGTGTATGATATGAATTTGGCGACAGTAGCTTCGGCAGATGGGAAATGGTGGCAGACTATGCTTATACGAGGGCTTAAAGGTGCCATTGACCTTGTCGTGCTACTCGTCGGGGGCGATGCATACGATATGAATTTGGTTGATATAGCTTTGGCGGATAAGAAATGGTGTTCAACTATGCATATAAGAGGGCTTAGGTTTACTACTTGACCTTGCAGTCATTTTCGTCGCCAGGGGTGATGCTTATGTTATGAATTGGGTGACTATCTTACATGGTTCGAAAATTACAGCCGGCTATGCTTATACGAGAGCTTAAGAACAAATTGTCCCTACCATTGTATTCAGCATCAAAGGCAATGCCTATGTTATGAATTTCAAGACTACATCTTAAACAATTAATTGTCCTATTTTTTCGCGATGACGAGTCTATTGTCTGGTGAGTGCATAGGCTGATACGGGTATTTCCTTTATTTCTTCTCCTAACAATGCAATGACGGTGTGTATATACACTGAAGAGCCAAAAAAAACTGGTACACCTGCCTAATATCGTGTAGGGCCCCCGCGAGCATGCAGAAGTGCCGCAAGACGACGTAGCATGGACTCGACTAATGTCCGAAGGTATGCAGGAGGCAATTCACACCATGAATCCTGCAGGGTAGTCCACAAATCCATAGGAGTGCGAGGCGGTGGAGATCTCTTCTAAACAGCACATTGCAAGGCATCCCAGATATGCTCAATAATGTTCATGTCTGGTGATTTAGGTGGCCAATGGAAGTGTCTAAAGTCAGAAGAGTGTTCCTAGAGCCACTCGGTAGAAACTCTCGACGTGTGGGGTGTCGCATTGTCCTGCTGGAACTGTCCACGTCCATTGGAATGCACAATGGACATGAATGGGTGCAGGTGATCGGACAGGATGCTTACGTATCTTTCACCTGTCAGAGTCGTATCTAGACGTATCAGGGGTCCCATTTCACGCCAACTGTACACGCCCCATACCATGACAGAGCCTCCACCAGCTTGAACAGTCCCCTGTTGACATGTAGGGTCCATGGATTCGTGAGAATGTCTCCATACCCGTACACCTCCATCAGCCAGATACAATTGGAAACGAGACTCGTCAGACCAGGCAACGTGTTTCCAGTCATCAACAGTCCAATGGCGGTGTTGGCGGGCCCAGGCGAGGCGTAAAGTTTTGTGTCGTGCAGTCAACAACGGTAAACGAGTGGGCCTTCGGCTCCGAAAGCCCATATCAATGATGGTCCGTTAAATAGTTCGCACGCCGGCACTTGTTGATGCCCCAGCATTGAAATCTGTGCCAATTTGAGAAGGATTGCACGTCTGTCACATTTAATGATACTCGTCAGTCGTCGTTTGTCCCGTGCGTTCACGATCTTTTCTCGGCCGCAGCGATGTCGAAGATTTAATGTTTTACCGGATTCCCGATATTCACGGTACACTTGTGAAATGGTCGTATGCGAAACCCCAAAGTTATCGCTACCTCGGAGATGCTATGTCCCATCTCTCGTGCACCGACTATAACACCACGTTCAAACTGACTTAAATCTTGATAACCTGCCATTGTAGCAGCAGTAACCGATCTAGCAACTTTTCCAGACGCTTGTTGTCTTATATGGGCGCTGCCGACCGCATCGCGTTACTCTGATTGGCTCCATACCTCTGTTATTTGCATACCTACGCCTATACCAGTTTTTTTTGGCTGTCCAGTGAATAATGTCGGGGACCTGTCCGAATTCCTGCGATTGTATCAACTATATACATATTCATCGTTAAACATCCTTCTTTCATAGATGTCGCTGTGGTCTTGTGGGCAAGACACTCGACTGCCGACCCTTGAGGTGCGGGAACGTTGTCGCATGCCTCTGGAATATATATATATATTTTTTTTTTTAGTTCCGAAACGACTACCAATTAAACAATAATTCCCAGCGTTTCTGATGGCCATCGTTTCAACTACACTCCCCGATGCTAGCATACCTCTGCAGGTGACGAGTGAACTAACACACACAAAATAGTTGCGATAATACCTGCGCTCCTAGCAGCGCATTTTAGAACTTCAAACAGTCTGGTTGCGGGCACGAGACTCAAAGATGGCCTACAGCGGCGGACTGGTGGCAGACGCTGGAGTTAGAAATGGCTTAGCACACACTGATGGTGAATGCGGGAATCAAATATGGCTTCCTACGGCAGTCGACTGGCAGTGGGGATGCGGGAATTAAAGATGGAGGACGTAAAAAACAAGAGAGAAAATAAAGGAGACCAGAAGGAATATGAGAAAACCCCAAGGGATATAGCAGGCGAGAGAGAACGAGCACGGGTGAGAGAGACTGGAAGGAATGAGAAAAGTGTCAGACAGGACAGTGAACTCGAACATTCTTCATACAAGATGGTTGGTGGTGGAATGAAATGACCGAGTATGCTTGTAAATGATTGCGCAATCCAGCTGGCATTTCCTCAATTTCCGCCGGATTGTGCAAATGCCAGTCGGATTGTGCAAAGTACATTTTTTACGGGAAATTTTGCCAGTTTTTAGGGAAACTCGTGATATTTTCAGGGGAAAAATAGAAATTTTAACTTTATTGGGGGTGGGGGAAAGGGAATTCCAAAATGAACTCCGTGTCACCCCGGTACCCTGCCAGGACGCCAGGTGCAGGCGAATCCCGTATTTCAATCTACTTGTTCGTATTTTGGAACAAAATTTAAGGAAATTTCTGAAATTAATAGTTGTGCACGCTTGTACCAATACTCCATAATGGTGTTTAATGCTGATTTAATCTTGTACTACTGGCAGTAGGGATGAAACATCAGTTTTTTGTGTTGAAGGTAGCGCCGAAGATTAAGTGAAATTTTCTAAGGCTGTTCAAGAGTGAGATTTTTTGGTCTATGCTTCGAGGATTTTAATGGTTTTGTGAATACGAGTTATATCTTCACAAAAATACTAAATAAAAAAAATGTTTTAACCCATTTTAGTTTTAGGTTGTTTCTTGAAGTCATAGGAGTGTCGTTTTGCAATTTCTTTGAAATAGGACACACTGTTCTCTTGCGGGAAGTATTTAACCGCCAGCTATTCGGACTTTAAATGTAATCTCAATAACTTATGATTGAAATACGTGCGAACCACATACATTTCCAAGAAAATACTCATGACTTTCTGACGACATGGACTTTCTGCTGTAGCGTAACGAATTTATTTTCTTAAATTTTAAAATGACTATGAAAAAATAAATTAATTAAAATGTTCTTTTTAGTTCCATTTATTAGTTTTTGAAAATCTTTTTTCAGTCATTTTCATAACTTTTTTCAATCTGTTTAATGTAACACGCGTTAAAAAATGTATAAAATAATATCAGAGTCTTGAACGCCCACAAGTCTTTTTGCTTCGTTACTCACAGGTTAAATATTGCAGTTCACGGCGAAATTTTTTTCTTCGGCTCGTCCTTCAGAAACATTTGTTGCAGTGTTGACGTCATAGNTTTTATTGTGAAGCATCTGTAATTATTTTTGCAAAATTGTTTTATGGGAATTGCGTTAAAAATAGTGCGGAAAATGAACGTTGCCCCGCGTGCTTGCGGAGTGTGGCTTCTGTATTGGAAATTTTATTAATTGGCGCCTAGAGTCCGTCTCGTCTTACCTGTTCTTAATTTCTTCTTGATGTATTCTCTTTCAAAATCCCAGAGTATTCATTTTACTCCACGGTCGTGCAACATGTTATCTTTGATTTTTTGTTTATTTTTATGTGTTCATTTTGTTACTTGTTTGAAAAGTAAGAGTTTTAGTATGGTCGAAGATTTTGTTCTATGTTACTTTTTTCGGCTTAAAGTTCTGTATTTTATACAATATGTTTTTTATACTAGCCAGTTGTTTCTACCCGAGGCAAGTTTGTGAAACTATTTCATCAACTGGCCGAATAAGTTTATTGAGTTCTTTATTTTACTGTATACATTTGTGGGGTGGTAATAGTTTTTCGAAAAACGTATCACATTAGCAAGTAGTTGCCACTTCTCAGGAAAAGTTCAGCATAGCTCAGAAGTAGTGTTGCCAGATGTGGGAAAAATTCGGAAGATGTACTGGCAAATTCTGTAATTTGAAATTACTTAGCAAACACGTGTGCACGACCACAAAATGGATACATTATATAAAAATACCAGTACCAACTTCCAAGAAACTACTCGCACGAGTAAATTCGTAATTCATAATTTTTTGGGTAATTTTATATATTTTTTATTACATATTTTGACTTCCTCCAAATTTAATCTTATCAGTAGTTACGCCACAGCGAAGCAATTCCAGTGCTAAAATCGACACCACTGACACCAGTTGATCAGTCCAGAAGTAACGTAGGTTTTTGAGAAAAATCCGTATTTCCTGTTCTTACTAAAACACTTTCTCTTTTATTATTTACGTAGCTTAAGATTTTAATTAAAAGTTACCTTGTGGAACACTGTGCACCTAGCGGCGGAAATTTCCCCATGCCAAACTCTACCATAAGATATCTCGTTTTGTTCCTAACCTGAGTAGAATAAATCGGATACTAAAGAGGTAGACCGACTATTCGTCTTCTGCGCATGTACCCAACGTTGACCTACCCGAAGAAACAACTGTTAGTTACATGGTCAACAAATATGAACGTGTTTGTTTATATCATAATTTGTAAATGAAAAGCACTATTATATTAATAAAATTAAACTTCATTACAAATTGGTTTGAGGAAGTATACAAACATCTCGAAGCACTTGTTTACTAAATTGTATTCTAACCTCAAATCCAATCTACGCCGTCTTTGCTAGTCGTGATGGCAGAAAAGCAGTTCAGTGTTAGGACACGGAGACTGGTTTTGCCCAACCAACGAGATAGATTTACCTCATTTTTAGTCTATGAACTCAGCCAGTTCGCGAGTTGTGGTGGGTTCACAATCAAAGTGCATAATTACAAATAATGGATTTTTGTAACAGATTGTGATATTCTGTTGAAAATGGTCAGCAATTGAAAATATTTTTAATTTTTTGCTTTTCTTTTAAATCTTTGTTTTTGCGATGGTAAACATGTGGATACATTTTTAAAAAATCTGCTATTACACTGCCTCCCTGTTCTTTACTCTATATTCATTTCTTGCCACATGTATTCGTTTCTGCAGCATAACTGTTCCTCCATTTTAAATAAACAACTTCGTCGAATATTTTATACTCTTTTCTGATTGGCTNCAACATATATTCGTTTCTGCAGCATAACTGTTCCTCCATTTTAAATAAACAACTTCGTCGAATATTTTATACTCTTCTCTGATTGGCTGTTGCCCCACATGTCTGCACAAGAAATGCGATAATTTCCTTTGTCACAATGTCAGGTACTCTCATGCACACGACCTGTTATGCGCAGTTGTGAATCAATAGGTTGGAAAACATGGCGGCCAATTATTGTGCACATGACTCATGTTCTTTTGTCACTGGTATGCTTTTAATTGTGAACCAAGTTTTACAACAGTAGAGGGAGATTGGGTAAAGTGCTCATACGAGTTGCGCAGTAACCACTTCTCGTTTTCCTACATTCCAGTAGCACTACAAAAAATATTTTTTATAGGATTTGAGGTTAGAACACTACTTGTGTAAGTAAGTGCTTTGAGATGTTCGTACACGTCCTCTAGCCAATGCAAATAGAGTACATAAAAGTTAAGCAAAGCATATTATTGATATAGACGTGTGGGTGTGTTTAATTTCAAATGTAAACAATCACGTTCACTATTAATGGCCACGTGGCTTTGACAGTTGTATTAGCGATGGACCAGTGTCAATGTTGGGGACATGTGCAGAACACGAAAACCGGTCTGCCTCATCTTTAGTCTACGGTTACAGTCCACCAGCGTTGCCAGATGTGCCGTAATTCTCGCAGATTGTAGACACGAGTTAATTATGCTAGGCCGCCCATTTCAAGAAACATAAAAGTAAAAAAAAAAGTGAGGGAGGGAATATAACTACGTACCTAAGAGCATCTCTGATATGAAACAACCGCCTTGTGTATGCTACATATTGCATTTTAATTACTACTGTATTTAAGGGTCACCAAAAAATTCACTTTTATATTTGTGCGAAACACTGTTAAACTTGTACACATAATTTCCTTGCTTAACAAATTTTGCACCGCATATTGTTTGCATAACGGTATGTCAAAATCACAATTGTAGTGTTTTTGAGACCTACAAATAATAAAAACAAACTTACAGAAATTAGAAAACTGACATTAAAATACAATTCTATAAGCTACTTCAAAAAGTCTTAAAAGTAACTATATGAAATGTTTTCACAATCTATAAAAAATACTTAAAATAAGGAATTTTTTGCACACATTAATTTAAAACAGTTTGTGTTTTTTTTTTTTATATAAATAGTAACTTATGTTCTAAAGAATTTCATAGTTGCACTTTATCGGTGCGTAAATAGGCTTCAGGTTCATATAATTAATTATATATATATATATATATATATATAGTGGAAGTATACAAAATGAACATCCGAAGCAGTGATTTCAAACGTTCTCAATTATTTCTTTAACAACTTGTAGTTCTGAAACGTACTATGTAATTATTTAAATTAATACATTTAATGTTGAAGTTAGTTGTAGAGATTCGGCCGAGTGCTCTCGAGTGGTTATTATGAAGTCTTAAATCGATAACGTCGGGTTCTGCTGATAACGATGCTCAGGTTTAGCTATTGGTGACTAAACGATAAGGTCGACCTTCCCACATATTTCAAATGGTTGTCCGTCGTAATAACAAGCATGTGAAGTTCACGTGCGCCATGAGGTAAATGTCATTCGCTGGAGGATTCCGTGTGTTCGTTCACCCCAGTTTTTTTACGGCATATCAATTAAAACCAAAGCATAGGGAATTTTTCTGTGATTTTATGGAAGTTAGTGTTTTGAAGATTATTTAGGTAGAAAAAGGCCGTGCAAATCAGAATATCGTGCAAGGTTTAATTTTTAATTTTGTCTTGCGGAGTTGCATAAAAACTTAGTTTTAGAGGTCATTCGTTTTGAATAAAATATGTTATGTGGAGTGAAAACAATCCTCATGTTAGTAACAAAGAATTCACTTCAGTTAAAGTTGTAAAAAAGTGTCATGCTATAACAGATGCGTTAAAATAAACTTTGTTGAGTCTTTCCGAAATGTCTCAAATTTTAAGCAGTGCCAAAATCGTATTTCATCATGCTATCGTAAATGTAAAATTTTAGTGTTAAACTTAAAACAATTCCTGTAAAGTCAGTAAAAAAAATGTATGTTTAAATCCCGGACAAATCACTGGTGCTATTAGATTTCCCCAACAGGCTTAGCGGGAAGGCCTGAAAGCGAAGGGCAAATAAGCATAAATCAAATAAAACGGTCATAAATAGGCAACGACTGTGTGGGCTGTGATAATTTTCTGTGGGAATGGGTGTGTGCCTGTAGACTGACGGACGTCCTTATAGCCACTTACTTGCGTGCAGGATTCCTAATGCTGCGAGATCCCGGAACAGCTTTTGACCGCACTCGCGAGCACTGGTCTCGTCTGGTTGTTGGAACGCTCTGATTAGATACAGCGTCGCGCGCGATCTTTCTGCTCAAGGTTTTTGTGGCGGGGGGAGGAGGAGGAGGAGGTCTGG
>NQII01002828.1:281063-294199 GCA_002778355.1 Clitarchus hookeri | reverse complement strand
CAAGTTGTCAACAAGGAACTGTGCAAGCTGGTGGTGGCTCCATAATGGTGTGGGTTGTTTTTACATGGAATGGACTGAGTCCTCTGGTCCAACTGAACTGATCATTGACTGGGAAGTGTTATGCTCAGCTACTTGGAGACCACTCGCAGCCATTCGGGACTTCATGTACCCAAAAAACGATGAAATTTTTATGGATGACAATGCGCCATGTCACCGGGCCACAACTGTTCGCGATTGGTTTGAAGAACATTCTGGACAATTCCAGCGAATGATTTGGCCACCAAGATCGCCCGACATGAATCCAATCGTACATTTATGGGACATAATTCTAGACGTCAGTTCGTGCACTAACTCCTGCACCGGTAACACTTTCGCAATTATGGACGTCTATAGAGGCAGCATGGCTCAATATTTCTGCCGGGGACTTCCAACGACTTATTGAGTCCATGCCACGTCGAGTTGCTGCACTTCGCCGGGCAAAAGGAGGTCTGGCACGATATTAGGAGGTATCCCATGACTTTTGTCGCCTCAGTGTTTATATACTGGGTGTTATATATACACTGGGTTTAAAAGAATACCCTAACTTTGATGGTCTATGATGTCAAAACCAAACCACCTACAACCTTGGTTGACCAATCAAATGAACCGTGGTGGAACTGTGAAGTTTGTTTAGCATAGCTTCATAAATGTTCACAATGTGACCACCGACATTTACGCAATAATCAAACTCGATCCACACGCTTGTCAACATGTCCGGTGTTACGGTTTTTATGGCGTCCGTAATTCTTGTTTTGAGGTCGTCAATGTTAGCCGGCAATGGTGGACGAAACACTTGATCCTTTATGTACCTCCATAGAAAAAAATCGCACGGGGTAAGAACCGGGTTTCTTGAAGGCCAATGATGAAGAGCCTGGTCACCAGCTGCTCCTAGACCAATCCAGCGTTGCGGCAACGTCTCGTTCAGGTATCCGCGAACAGCTAGGTGCCAATGGGGTGGCGCACCATCCTTCTGGAAAATGAAGTCCCCCGCCGCCTTTTCTAACTGAGGAAACAACCACTCTGTAAGCATGTCCAAATAAGGGATTCCAGTAACAGTGGGCTCGTGAAAAAAGAAAGGGCCAAAAACAGTGTCTTTGGATACAGCGCAAAACACGTTTACTTTGGGGGAAGCGCACTCGTGTTCGGTGGTTTCATGTGGAGGCTCCAGATCCTATATCCGCACGTTGTGTTGGTTTACCTTACCGTTTGTACGGAACGTCGCTTCATCCCTTAAGCCAGCTTAGACATGAAGGCATCTTCTACCTCGTTCTGGGTAAGAAATCACGTCTCAGTTCTTTGTCCCTTTCGGTAAGAGCCCGTACAAGCTGTCCATCCCGTCTAGTTTGTCGAGTTGATTTTCTCGGACAGTGAACGAACGCTTGTTGAATCCGTTGCACATTCTCTTCGGACACACACGGCCGCCCGGAACTTTTGCCTGTACAAAGGCATCCTGTGTTACGGAACTGACGAAACCAACGTACGATACTCCACATATCGGGAGAACGACGTCCGTATTTGCGACGGAATTCACGTTGAACAGTCGTAACCGATTCGCATTTAGCTAACTGAATAACACAGAACGCCTTATGTTGTTGTTCCGTCGCCATCGTGATGCGGACTAACACACAACACACGCTCATAGTGCTACAGACGCTCCCAAGTGTCATCTCTCGGCACATAACGGAAAAATCAGACGGTCCCCTTCACGCTTCCCCGTCACCACCTCAAACCGAGCGTTACTAACGCCATCCAAACCGTAACAGCGGAGATACTAACAAGAGCGTGGAACGAGTTTTATTATCGTGTAGGTGTTGTTCGGGTTGCTCATTGTGGTCACATTGAACATTTATGAATGTATGGTAAACTAACTTCACGGTTCATTTGATTGGTTAATCAAGGTTTTAGGTTGTTTGGTTTTGATATTATAGACCTTCAAAGTTGGGGTATTCTTTTGTACCCCCTGTAGTCTAATCGCGGTTTCTTTACACTTTTTCAATAAAACCTTTAAGAAAAAACCCCATACAGACGCATTTGGGTTTTACCGAAATATTTCGTGTGTTACAAGCATTGTGTACTTCTGTTTTCATAAAAGTACCCTATTTTTGGTTAAATTGAACTTTTACTTATATTTTATCTATAAATTATATTATTTCATTTATAACTAATATGAATAAAGGCATAGAGAAAATAGGCGTGTTAATAACAAAACATTACACTGGTTGCGCACGAATGCAGTGCGTTGGCTCTCTGGTGTAATTTTCTGAACTTTGTTTGCATTTGGCAGAGGAATATCCTGGAAGTAGAACTTTAGCAGGGTTTCAGAAAAGAGTGAAGTAACCGTAAATGGACTATAGCAAGAGCGCTTCACAGATCATAATAGAAACGCCAGTCGAACAAAACTGAATGCTGGAAGTGTACTAAACAATGTTTTGTTTCCCGTCATTAAAACTAAACACCAGATGTGTACTACTGGGTTGCATAGAAGTAGCTGTGTATATATACCCCATGAATAAAATTATAGTTCGTATTACAATTGAATCAAGAAGTATAAAGACCACCGAGATGATCTTAAAACCTCTAAGAAATATTTTTATGAAATTTTCAGAAATTTTCCACATCAGTGTATGCGCATTATATCAAAGCGCGAATGGTATAAAATTATTTCCGCTTAATCTATGGTAGCGTATCTACATTTGCTCAGGAGAGTCAAATACGTTGAGAAATTTCCAATTTACTATAGTAGCGGCGCCAAAAGTTCCTATATTTACAGTCTCATATGTGGTATCATCATACTGTATGTTAATTAAATGCTCCATCACAGTTTAGGACGTTCACTGGAGATTTTTTACAGTGGAGTTTTGGGTAATATGTAGGGGCCCGAGCGCCTCCTGCCCATACTCCCATTTGGACGACCCTGCAAGATATATAGCATGAGTAATCACCTTTGTAGCGACAGGTTACTAAGGGTTGTCAACTGCTCCATATTGTGCGGTATTTCCCGTATCCTGGGGCGGAAATAATTATCTCGCATGGACATCAGGAGTTTATGCTTGGAGGGGCTTCGATTCAATAAAAGTTATATCACATTAACATATTTCAATTAATATTTAATTTTCTTTATGATCCAGTCAAACTTATGAGATAATAATTAAGTTATTAGAAAAATCGACTCACATTTACATAAGTGTTTCGATATGAAAATAATGGATAGAGATATACAGTAAAAAGGTAAAAATCATTATTTTATAATATATATTTGTAGTGTTCACTCCCAAACTGGCATGTTTCAACATCACGCTTTTAGTTTATTAACACCCTACAGCACAAAGTCTAGACGTTTTGGGGCTTGTTTCAAAACTGAAATAACCTAACTGCTATTATTCACAAAAAAATTTCAAATTTGTAAAATATATATATATTTCTTTAATAATTTCACCGTTTCACTTGCCAGACGCATGAATATTGATGGCAATGCTGATTTACATATGGTGTAAAAATATGCAGTGTAATGCAAGTAGATCTTAAGCAAAGATTTCAAAAGTGCTCAGTTTGTAATATTTTACATTATAGTCTATTCGCGGTTTCTTCACACTTTTTGAATCAAGCCTTTGAAAAAACATACCACGTACGACGTGTTTGATTGCTTTCCAAATATGTCGTGAAATCGCAAGGGTTTTATACTTGTGTTAACATAAAAGTACCTATTTTTGGTTAAATTGAACGTTTACTAATAATTTATCTATAAATTATAATATTTAATTTATAACTAATATGAATAAAGACAGGGGAAAAATAGGTGTGTTGGTAATGCTTAGCAAGAAATAGTTTTTATGCAAAATATAACTATACTCAGTGCGCACGAATGCGGTGCGTGTGCCCTGGTATAATTTTTTTTAAGCTGTGTTTGCATGATGCGGAGGAATATCCTGGAAGTAGTAACTTTAGCAGGTCGTTAGAATAGTTGGAAGTAACCGTGAATGGACTATATAAGCTGATGGCGAGGGAGAACCAAGTAATGTTGAATCACTCGAATAAAATATATGACAAGTCTAGGTACCGTTGCTGTAGGCTGATTATGACGGAAAGCGACGAGTGGCACACCAAGTTGAAGCTGCATCTTCAGGACTGTTCTTCTCGGAGTGGGTTCACTAGTCAGGCCCAGCTCAAGGTCTTGCCGAGCATTATATGGCGTCCTGGTGGCGTAATTGTCCGGAATACTCTGTCGCCGGGTGGGGAGATCCGCCTCTTCGGTGCTGTTTTTTTACAAACTATAATTTTTGCAATGAGTTTTAGATTCTTCCCCTGGGCTGTACACCCACATCTCGTTGCAGTTTGCTTGACTTGTCCACGTTTACATAATTGAATAACTTAAAGTTAAAAAAAAAATGCTGGAGAGAAAACTTCTGTTTCGTTTCCTCTGTAGTATTCGCGTTGCACAGTAGAACAGTCGACGAAAGGCAAAAAGGCAGCCCGTTCTTGTTGGCTAGTTGGTTCGCTACCTTCCTCCACTCTTCCAAATTAAATTCCTCTTCGCCCTAAAAATACCTTTACTCTTTATGAGGGACATTCAAGGCATTCTGAGACCTGGAGGTATTCAGCAAAATCAGTCCCTTTCTACTCAAAATTGCGAAAGTCGGTGGGGAATTTTATCCGTGTAAGGGACTATGTTAGCAGAACAATTCCCATCCTTAACTTGCGGAATGTATTATTAGACCACCAATAAAATTTCTCTGGAGAAAGCCGCGTTTACGCTATGTAACAAATTATATAACTTCGTGTAATATAACCGTGTTATTCAACTTGTGAAGAGTGCAAAGAAAAAAGTTTCAAAAGTTACATGTAACACGTGTTACACAGAACTAGATTTTCGTGTTGCATAACCAGTTACAGCTTTCCCATCCCTAGTCGGTAAAGATCAAAGAACATGTGTAACTTCTACCTATATGTAACTTGTTAAGAAAATGTTACATGTACGTTTAACTAGTTAGACATGCGCCCCGACAACAGTGACTCAGTGCGACCAGAGTCGGCGTACTGACCAGACGTTTTCTCCTTCACCTTGTCCTAGTCCGTGTTAAGTTATGGCAGAGTGGCGACAAGTAGACGTGTTTAAATTGATAGATTTGTATAAGAAGAGGAGGTCCCTCTGGGACCCGTCTGAGAAGAACTACATATAAAAGTGGAAACAAGAAACACGATTCGTGGCGTGAACTTGAGCAATTTGACGTGGAAGCGGGCGAGTGCGAGAAGAAAATGAGGAAGATACTGGGGCAGTTTCAAAGAGAATGTAAGAAAGTAACTGCAACGGGCAAGGCAGCAAACTATAAAGGAAAGTGGGTTTATTTGAAAAGTTTGATGTTTTTGAAGGACAAAAATCTACCTCGACCTACACTAGAAGCAGGAATCACCGACAGCTTGGAGCCTTTGGATGAGAATTTTGAAAATGTGCCAGAAGATCAGGTATTTGAGTAATACAACTGTACCTAGTAAATAGTTATCACGACCTTCTATAAAAATGAGTTTGTTAAACGAGATAATTTTGAGGTTATGTTTGTGTGCACCTTTATTGAGCTCTATGTAGGGTGTTGCGATACTATCGATACCAGTAGGTATCGATAAATTTGATTCGATAACAGTGGTATCTGTATCGAATCATACGATATTATACTGATATCGAAGAAATATATGGGATATCGACAAAACAGTCCATTTTAAATACATATTCATAAAAGATAACAGTTTCAAGTAATAATATCCATACATCTGTTTGGTTATCAACTAAAATGTCCAGGTTTAATTTACCTATTACAAGGACGAGTGTTACATTCCAATCTACACAAACAATACCATACAATATCAGTTAGAAGTCCCAACTGCTCTGTTCAGTAACGATTCTGCCACGAAATCTTTCCAGTGTTCTCATAAAGTAAGAAGTAAATTCCTCTTGAATTGATTTCGCTTGAGTGCTTGGCTTTCGTAGTACCTTTTCAACTTGAGTAGTGTTCCTGATGGAAGTCCCTCTACTCTCCACGACCCAGGTATCACTTCACCAAACTGTCCAAAATTGTCGAAAGTTCCGGGGTGTCTGTACCTGTCTGTAGAATAGCCTTTCCGCACAAAGTTATGGAGGTATGTGCATGTGAGCACCATCTCTCGATGCCTTTTCTGGTTCAAGAAGCATTGGCTTTCTGAATTCTTTGAAAAAGACACTCAAAATTCCAAACACGTTCTCCACTTAACAAAGGTGAATGTATTTATTTGTTTGGACTACATTAATTTAGGGTGGCATACACATCATCTCAGCCAAGCTCCTTGCGTGCACTAATTTGTTCAAGGTCAAACCCTATCTTTCTAGCACTATAAGTGTCAGACATAATTAATAGGCTACGACAGTTGTAATTACAGTTTCAACAATACTAAAAACTGGTTTTCAGGTCAGTCTTTATCAATATATAGAAACAGGAGAAAAGGATTAAGCAGCTGCCACAAGGAAATATGTCGGTGCTACATCTTATAAATCAGCGAAGCCATCGTGTCAAGAAGTTAAAAACTAAATATGCAAGAGCTTGTAAGAATAAATCAAGCCCAATGGCGAATGAAGCGTACGCTGTCATGAAAGGGCTGTTCAGTGTTCAGGACGAATTTGATATTTACTGTGAAAACGTGTCGCCGTCTCTCTGAGAAATCTGAAAAAAAGATCTACCTATGCTAAATTTTAAATAAGTAAAATATTATGTGCCGAATTAGCATGTTATGATTCTCCATCAAAATCAGGACCAAGTACACTATTTGGCTATTGGTCTGGGCAAGAATCGTACACATCCAGTAATTACAAGTACCAATCGGACAACAGTGGACCGCAAAGCATGTAGAGTATTCCCCAGGTTGGCCTGTTGGCAACAGCCGAAGNTAATTAATAGGCTACGACAGTTGTAATTACAGTTTCAACAATACTAAAAACTGGTTTTCAGGTCAGTCTTTATCAAGATATAGAAACAGGAGAAAAGGATTAAGCAGCTGCAACAGGGAAATATGTCGGTGCTACATCTTATAAATCAGCGAAGCCATCGTGTCAAGAAGTTAAAAACTAAATATGCAAGAGCTTGTAAGAATAAATCAAGCCCAATGGCGAATGAAGTGTACGCTGTCATGAAAGGGCTGTTCAGTGTTCAGGACGAATTTGATATTTACTGTGAAAACGTGTCGCCGTCTCTCTGAGAAATCTGAACAAAAGATCTACCTATGCTAAATTTTAAATAAGTAAAATATTATGTGCCGAATTAGCATGTTATGATTCTCCATCAAAATCAGGACCAAGTACACTATTTGGCTATTGGTCTGGGCAAGAATCGTACACATCCAGTAATTACAAGTACCAATCGGACAACAGTGGACCGCAAAGCATGTAGAGTATTCCCCAGGTTGGCCTGTTGGCAACAGCCGAAGTACTCAACTCCGTTCTGCAATAAAATAAGTTGATCTGATTCCACTACAAGGCCTACTTCAGCACAATTGCTTGCCCAAACACAAACTCAATTAGACCAACAGCAACGCGGGACAGGAACAACCACCTTTCCACTGCAAGTGGATACCGCTACAGAGCAACATACCCCAATAAATGCCTAGTTTAAATTAGAACCTAATGTTCATAGATCTGTTTTTTTTTTTTATATATTTTAATACATTTTTTATCAACATGACAATTGTACATGTTTTGTCAATAACACACCTTTTTTTCAATAAANTGTTTTGTCAATAACACACATTTTTTTCAATAACAATTATATTAAAACACGTATATGTGCTGGCTTTCACTTACCCTTACATAGTATTGCAGGGCGTATATCAATGCATCACACACTTTAGGTACGAAGAGACTGATGGTTGATTTTGACATTTTAAAAAGCACTGCCAAATTTGCAAACGAGTCTCCAGTAACAAAAAATCTCAATGTTACCGTTAATATTTCTTCAGTTGGGATGGTATCTCTGAATGGAGTAGTTGGCTCGTCATTCTAAGAAAATCTTTGAAACTGCCATCAGTTCTTAGTTCCCCCGCTAAAAGGTCCTGATCATCACGTTGGAAATCTTCCAAGAAGTCACTTTCACTGTACTTTTTCCTCTCCTCCAGTGTTGGCCGAACCCAAAACCGCCTTTTCTTCTGCATGTTTTCTTCTTCGCACACCACCACACAAGCAGCAGCAATCAACGCGTCATCTCGGTTTCGAAGTGCCATGGCGACTAAACAAAATGTTATACACGTTATATAACACCAATTTAGAGTCAAACTAAAAAGTTGTATGTAACAAAAGTTGAGTAACGTGTTATATAACGAATGTTATATATAACATGTTGATTAACAAATGTTACATTAACAAGTTACATAGTGTGTAAACGCGGCTTTAGACTGACAAGTATGTTATAGGTATATGTTGTATTGGTTCGATCACTGGACATAATACATATTTGGACTTGCGGCAGTGTATTCGACTCTTGTTCGGGAGGTCCTGGGTTCCACCCGACCGGTTGCAAGTTAGGGTGGTTTTTCGCAACTGGTTTTCAATAATTCTAGATTAACGATACTGCATTTTTTATTAATAAGAACATGTCTAATTTCTGACCCTTAAATGAAGATTCTGAATAGTATCGTTGCAGTTAAGGAAATAAAGAATAGACGTTTAATTTTTCTGTTGATAGACAAGACTTCACACTTTGTGAATCAAACCTTTAAAAAATCACCATATTTATGACGTGTTTGGTTATTTACTTAATATGTCATGTATCGCAAATATTTTATGCTTCTCTTAACATAAACGTAGCGTATTATTTGTTAAAATGAACTTTTACTTACAGTATATTTTATCGGTTAATTATATTTCATATATAATTAATATGAATAAAACAGAGAAAGAACGTTTGTTGGTAATGCCTAGTAAGAAATAGTTTTCATGCAAAATAATATTAAACTGGGTGCGCACGAAGTGCGCTGTCCTTTGGTGTAATTTTATGGACCTAAGTTTTGTTTGCATGAGGCAAAGGAATAGTCTGAAAGTAGAACTTTAGGGGGGCTTCAGAAAAGTTGGAAGTAAACATGAATTGGCTATCGTTGGATTGGTATCCCCCCTCCCCCCACCTTTTCCGGAATGATCGAGCTAGGTGGTACATGTTATCGACACCGAGGTGCCGCGGGTTTTGACCAAGGCTGCTCCTCCTGTGCCTGATCCACGAGGGTTTAACAGGAGACAACTTTCTGAGCAGTTCTAGGGGAGTGCAATCAGGACTTCCCATTAACATTCAGGCTTACCATAAAGGCCACTTCAGTCTGCATATAGAGAAAATATGCTTCATGTCACATCAGGCTGTTAGATGTGTGCACTCCCCGCCAGACAGGACAAAGTCCATAACCATGATTTAGATTTGAGCTCGGTCAAGGCTCTAATTGACAGTAGTTGAATACTGCCAATAGAAAGAGTGACGCCCTTTCCAATCGCAGTGGGTGGATGTTCTCCACCCGAGGGTGGTTCCACCTCACCTGTCAACAGCAGAGTACGGAGTTGAATCCGTACGTGCCACCTTGATGGGGCCGAGGACTATCCACCTCTACAAACCCGCTTTGTAAACTAGTCCTCTTACTAGGCGGACCAGACCGTCGATTCTTCGTTAATGAGCACCAACCCTTCGAAACTAACACCGAGGGGAGCCGGCACGCTTGCTTTCCACGGCAGCGGCTACCGACCCATCACATACATACAGTGCCAGCCCTCCAGGCAAGNGGAGCTCCGCCATCCCGAGATCAGCCCGACTTGCCAGGTCAAGGCCTCAGCTTTGGGAGTGCAATTCGGTTCGCGGATCTTCACTGCATGGGGAAGAATATATATAGCCTCTGAAAGATAACTGGTTGTCTGTGCACAGACAGGCCGTTACCGCCTTCAATCGTCCTCACTCCGTTAGCCATGGCGCGGCCGCCATGTTACCAGCCCAGACCACGAGGATGTGAAGATGGACTTGAGCAGTGCTAGGCTGTATATTCGCATCACTGCCCCATTAAAGGAGATGAGTTGGCAGCTTTCATAGTGGCTGGGGAACACCCAAAAAGATCACTACTTATGAGTGGGCCCCACCGGAGTTTGCCGAAGCTTACTCTTACACTTGCGCCGGTTTACCACCACTAGAGCCTGTAACCAGGGTTAGGCCGGACAGGGGCAACCATTCCTTAGCCGTCACGACTACCCCACCAGGTATTCAGTTTCCAGACTCCCCCCTATTAGGCGGATGGGCGAGCAGCATCCGGTTTTCAGTCACCCAGTCCGCTCACCTTACACCCTGTAGGTTGGTTGCCAGACCACAGCCTGTACCCAACCCGGCCCCAAAGGGCCAAGCTAGGTGGTACGATGGTAAACCACTGGACACGCATTCGGGATGACACGGGTTCGATTCCCTGTCCCGCCATACTGATTCTGGTTTTTTGTTTACTTAGCCGTTCATGTTTCCCCGAGCAACTTACTCCGTCTCTAATGACTTCGCTTTCGACGAGACGTTTCACCCAACCTACCCTTCGGAAATGTGTCGTAAAAATTTAATAGGCTATATAATGGTACTTTATAGCCTTGTCGGGACCTGCGCACTTGACGACCGTGTTGTCGCATGCCAGTCAACGCGCGTGACCATGGGCGTGTTGCGTGATTCCCACAGTCGTTAGTGTTTTATCCATTCTGGCGCAGTTCAGTTGCCAAGGACGGCGTCGGAATACGGGAAGGGTGACGTCTTTCGTAGTACAGTTTGGCTGGATAATAATTCAGTAGCAGGGGTGAATGATTATCTTATTCGTTTATAGGATTTGGTTAACAGGTCAAAACAATGGCAGGAAGTGGCTCTCAGGGATTTAGAAATTTTCCCCCATAATTGGAAAAGTAGTGAACGCTCTGCTGTCGACTCTGGTTAAAAATAGCATTTAAGACATATAAATGTACAACATAAGTGCTTCGGTAATAAGCATATTAGTGTGTCGCTATTACACGTAACCACACCTTAAATGTTTATATCAGAGGTTTGAAAAGTATATATTTTATTTGTCGTATTTTATATTAAATGTCTCCTACACTACAACTAGCCACGCGTATATTAAAAATTCCCTCTATAGTCCATTCACTGTTACTTCCAACTTTACTGAAGCCCTGCTAAAGTTCTACTTTCAAGATATTTCTCCGCCTCATGCTAACAAAGCTTAACCAAGTCTAGGAAATTATTCGAAAGGGACAACGCGTCTCATTCATGCGTACGAAGTTTACTAATATTTTGCATGAAAACTATTTCTTATTTCACATTACCTGCACAACTATTTTCTCACTGTTTTAAAATCACATTGATTAGAAATGAAACATTGTAATAAATGAATAAAATATAAATCAAAGTTTATTTTAACCAAAAATAAGATACTTTTATGTTAACAACTATAAAACGCTTGTGATATATAATATATTTAGGAAACAACTAAACGCGTCATATTCTGTTTCATTTTCCAAAAGTTTGATTCAAAAAGTGCGAAGAAACTGCGAATAGACTATAATGTAATAAGTTGTCACTTCACGCATATCTGGGTGTACGTAATTATAAAATATATTTATTGGATCCAGGGTTTGCCTCCTTAACGAAATGTGCACCGCTGTTTGCATTAAAACTTAAAACACGGGCGATTAAATATTATTGTAACATTTTGTTTGTCACTTATTCATAGTACGACTCGAAGGCGTAAAAAAAGTCCGTTAACTTAATCGGACACGTGAACTCCTCCTGAAAGCAATTTATGAATAATAGCTGCGTGTGTAGACATGATCAGGTTAACTTTGGGGAAATACGAATGGTTGTTGAAAAATAATGCACTAGATACGCATTTCAGAATTCATTATTGATTTCTTTATATTTATATTTATTTATTTAAAGAGTTTAAAATTAGCGACAGTTGATTTTATAAAATGACCAGTACAGTATGCTGCGTCGCGTTCTCTCTAGTGAAGCAAATAAAATATAGTAGGGCACACTTTTGTGGTAGCTGTTATCTGCAGGAAGCATTTTATCTTAGCGCTAGGGTACCATGTGGGTGTAGGAACGAGGCATTCCTATTTTTTTTAATGTTGGCACAGTAGTTAATGAATTGTTATAAGAGAGTTGTCGGTGCGTGCGGGAGACATTCGTTTGTTGACTTTTTTTTTCCCCCCATTGCCTAACTTTGTAACGTGGACAGCGATAAAATAAGTTAAGAGGCTATCGACCACGCGTTGGCGGTGCGTGTAATGAATTTGCTGTTGAGTTCTGTCGTGTCCGCAATGACCACCACATTCCAAATTATTGTTATTATTATTTTAAGTTTTGTATGTGAAAACATTGAAAAAATTATCTCTTATACTATTAGTTGCGCACAACCCATGCAGTAAAAAAAAAATATTGAAATTTGTTGATTGCACCCCCAGAATTTGCCTCTTGAGGAAACGAAGATATTCTCAGCAGTAAATGTTGTGTAGGGAGGGTACTCTGTAGACATGTGTATGCTAAGGCATCATACTTGCATGTGAAGGGGCGTGGACCTCAGAAAAAATATTGGATAAAATGTACGCTGCGAGTGCCCACAAAAATAGACATTTTCGATACCTGTCATATGACTTACGGACAAAATGCGATGTCGGTCATATTTACCTCTGTAGTATCAACGCGTAATATAACCACCGTATGTGTAATAATAATACATGTGATATGGTGGCGCTGCGGAAATGCACGTGTGTACGTGGGTATGTATTTTTTAGTATATACATATGTGTGACATTACCATGTCGGAAAATACAAAACCAAGCGTAAAACATTGTACGTCTGTACACATGTAGACAAAGGTAATTCTTCGTATATTTTTCTTCGCCACCTTCCCTAAATCCAGGTGGTGAGGTCGGAGTTCCAAAATAGGTTTGGGATGTAGGCACTTCTAAGGGTTAAGCCTCATACACCCCGATGTGCAGTATACTAACTATGATAAACGTTCATTGCGATTTTTCTGTGATTTCCCCAATCGTGGCCTTGCATGCCTAATGGTCACCTCACATACTTACTGGC
>NQII01002828.1:180103-268049 GCA_002778355.1 Clitarchus hookeri | reverse complement strand
GTTGTTAATTCTTACGGACTTTTAACAAATTATTAAAATTTATTGAAAAAATATACTTAAAACTTAAAACAACCAATTTATATAGTGCTTCAGTGCTAAAAGCAAGACAAAACCTTTTTCCATATACCATTTTTTTTATAACCAATTGAACATGTAACTCCTAGGGTGATTTTTCAAAGGTTCTTTTCAAAAGTATCGAAGATACCGTGAATGGATTATACTAAATACCGTGTATTAAAAGTCTTTGTACTGTACCATTTATATTTTTGCCAGCCGTAAATATCTACCAGCAGTTTTGCTGTGTCCAAGCGGTAATCTGCAAACTGTTGTATCTTTACATTGTGGCAACTTAGACAGCGTACACAGTATACGAGAAAATCTCTTTATTATTTTACTATCCACTCCAGGGATATCAGTGACTTTTTCCTGGTTGTCAAACATCATCCTCTGCTTCATTTGTTTTTCTCACTTTGGGATGAATACTGAATAGTCGACACCAAAGATGGCAGTGATACTGTAAGAGTAGAGCCACTGAGAGTTTTTTGTGACGAACTCGTAAATTTTTTGACTGTCTTTCCATTTATTTCGTAATCAATTTTACACAAAAATTTTGAAGGTCATGGTTTTTTTATCACTGCGTCTTCAGCCAGCTCGCGTCCACTATATTAGTCCACGGGGTATTCACAAAGTATTCCAAAACACTTGGAATTACACAAACAATAAAACGTGTAGTCTTTTAACGCTACAAGCAGTTTCTTTTTCGACGTCACTGGATCACTTGCCTGTGAACAAAGGTGTTTATTTCAGAAAGTGATTCGCAGTGATAAATGCTGTTCACAGTAAACTGAGCACTTTTGAAAGCCCTGCTTAAAATCTACTTGTATGCAAGTTGTGTATTCTTGCGCCATATGTAAAATTAACGTTGCCAAGGGCCTGCTCACTTTATTCGTGCGTCGGCCAAAGGCAACTGTAAAATGATCTGAAAAGCAAATATATTACCAATTTTCTTATTCTTACACTTATGAAAATTTAAAAACCAAGAAAAAGAAGATATTTCAGTATTCACAAACATTTACTTAACACTTTTGATTAACGTAAAGACATTGAACTACTTTCTCTCAGTTGTTACCAACTTTACTGGGCCCGTTTAAATTAACGCAGGTAGGAGCAATGACATTTTTCTAATGTTTTCGAAAGTACTCACTTTACCGTGAACGGTCTACAGCTAATTATTTTCTGAAACATCCATGAGTGATAAGGCTTGTGTATTTACAAAGAAATAGTGGTACTGGGTGGTACTTTTTTTGTAGGCCTCAACTCAATGTATGCTTAAACATAGGTCTACTCACCATCTTCCCTAACCAGGATTGGTTTTAATAGGAATGTGTTTAAAGCTGTATTTAAATAAACGTCTCCATCTGTGGCTAGAGGCACCACGTGTATGCGTTGCCAGAAATCACGTTATAACACACAACATTCACGCTCTTACGTTTGCCTGATTTTCCACAACACTGACGAATCACGGTTCGTTTCGCGTCATCGGCCGACTTCGGCGCTGTTTGGGTTAGTTTGGTTGACTGCTAATGATGCTTGTTGTATCACCAGTGAAAGTTTGTCAGCGCATTTTGTCGATCGCCACCATTCCTGGTTATTTCATTTTTGCCCGACCAAATGTGCGTCTCTCTCTCTCTCTCTCTCTCTCTCTCTCTCTCTCTCTCTCTCTNNCCCCCCCCCCCACCATCTATTGTGTGCGCCGTCTGGCTGGATCCCGTAAGAGCGACACAGGAACGCGCATTATATGCTTCGTGGCCTTTGCGCGCAAGGCGCTAGATTATGGAGTGCAATGTGACAAGTCGGTATCGTGACGGGAAGTGGTTGAGAATTTCACTCCTACGTTTGGGCGGATATGTTGGCTCGATCGATTGCGATAGACGTAAAACCCGTAATTACTTGAGGGAGAGGTGGATCAACAATTAGCAATTTCCTACGAACCGCCCGTCTCCGGTAGGATGCCGTGTTTCCGACCGACAACGGAGAAGTTATAAGGTTTTTTGTTCAACCCACGTAGTTGTCATTTTACACAAACCGTGCACTGTATGTCATATCAGTTTGGGCGAATGTGCAGATTAGCCGCTACGACGTCGGTTATTTTATAACATTAACCGAAATCGCGCTAAGCCAACATATATTATTAACGTAAAAATGGCGATTTTTTTTTAAATGAATGTATGATTAAACAGACGCCCACGTGAGAGGTGACTTTCTTATGTCATTAGGCTTTGGAGGGGGCTCGTCGGGTTTAGCTCTTGACCTTGAAAGTCCAAATTTGTTTTCCAGGGATAAAATATTTATTATTACGTATATGGTAGAGGTTTTTAAATAGCTACCTTGGGAATAGGGGCATGGTTTCGAATCCTGATTAATTAGCTTTATTTTTGTAACGAAATTACGGCATTATCACCTTCTTATACTAAATGCCACTTTTTAATTACATATTTGAACTCAAAACCGTGTTTAAAATTTAAAAAATATTACAGACCAAACATTATAGTGATATGTCTCCCTTACCATGCATATTACTAGGCAAGACTTAAATTTACCATTAGTAAGTTAAACTATAAAATAACAAAACATTATTTAGCAAAATCTTCAATTGCACGAACATATTTAAATGGTTTGGAAAAGAGTCACTGCATAAGCTATATAGACACGAGTTAAAAATATAAGTAATGAATTAATTATTTCATACAATTTCCATGACCTAGAATATTATAAAGTCAACTCTATCATTAATAAGTTAAACTTTAAAATAAAATACATGATTTAATAAATGGCTGCACAGTTTTTAGTAGTTGTTAGCTTCGCATGCAAGCTGCCTACGAATTAATCTACCAGCATAAAAGTAATGATATTTGTATACATAGTATAAAAAACTGTTGAGTTCCCCTTGCATTAGACACCACCACCACCACCAGTTGACTAATGGTGAATTCATATAACTGCACTTGAGGACCTGGTGGTGCAGTGGTCAGACTACTCGCACCCCACTACGGGTAACCTTGTTTTGTTCCCGGCGAGTTAGCGCAAATTTCCGCATGCGGGAAAGAAACGTAGTGGTGCTGAATGTCAAATATCTTTCTGTCTTCCCCCTCTCTACTTTCCTTCTCTCCTTTTTCACTCGCAATAACGGTTTCTTTTTTTTCTCCCGCTCTCTTTCGCCTTTTATATCTCTCTCTCTCTCTCTCTCTCTCTCTCTCTCTCTCTCTCTCTCTCTCTCTCTCGCCTCCTTCACTCTATCCCCAACTACTGCACTGGTCTGCACTCTGTGGACTTTGGAAAGTGTGCTACGAATCCCAGCATCGCTGCACTCACTTTTCAGCACAGGTTTTATGTATTCAAAGTGGGAATTCCACTTAAGTGCGCGCTGAGTGCAAAATAACTCCATTGTCTCCCGAGTCTAGGGGGATTTTTGAGTGCAAATATGGCCGACACACACTCTTCGGGAAATGGCATGGTTGTTGCCCTTTTTCAAGCTTGTAGGGCTGACACGGTAGTAGAGTCGGTTCTCGAAAATATCATTAGATCGTTTTAATACAAGCCCTAACGTTTCGTCGACAGCGAGGTCGTTAGAAACGGGACAAAATTTTTTTCCGAGAGAAGCAGGAAGGGGAACCATCTTGGCATTCTCCTGAAGGCGCTTCAGAAAATCTAAATCAGGATGGCCTAACTGAGAATCGAGCCTGGGTTTCCAGAGTAAGAGTCCATCGTGTTATAGGCTGTTCGTGACTAGTTGTCACTTTTGAAAGCCCTGTTCAGTTTTTATGTTTAGATCACTGTGTAATCCGTAGTGCGCATATAAAATGTAACGCTTCCATGCGTTAATCAGGGTAATAGTTTGAGATTTTTATAAAACAAATATTTAACCGTCAAGAAAATTATTCGTCTGATATTTATAATACTAAAACAAGCCGCATTCAGGGGCTATTAATTTAAACATTTTTCGTTTAGTAACACCTTAAAGCGTAGAACTTTTCTAATAATTTGCCCGTTTTACTGGGAAAACTTTAATCAATGCCTGCGTTACGCAGTATGAGCAGATAATTCACCATGAGTTTCGTAAACTGCTGAAACGCGAAGAGCCTGTTACCGTTGTGCGTAAAACGCATACAAGGAAAGAGTTTCAACTTGAAACTCACAGTCTGAAAGAACCTATCTTACTGGTTTTCGGAAGTAGGTTCTACGGTACTACCAACGTTATAACAAAGTAAACTACAAATTTTTGCCTAATGTTGGCAGGTAATGCGCATACATTGGTCAGTTTTTTTTTTGCTGACCTATGTTTTCTGGGCAATATTATTGATAGCGTCATTTATCCGCAGTTACTCATTCAGTTATGCATTAGACAGAAGAAGAATCGTATTCGTGGAGATGAAACGCTACTGTAGAAACAATTTCATACAAAAATTAATGAAAATACACGTGGCATGAACTAATTAATATACGTGAAAGTCGCATATACGAAGTACACTGTACTGCCACCCACAGTATGAAAATATGCATGGGCTGTTCACGGTAAAGTGCATGAGCACTTTTGAGGCTCGAGTCACTTTTTCATTTCAGCCATTTTTTATCCTTTAAACCACACTTTAAAATAAATATTGTTTATTAATTAATAAACAGTGTGTATTTTCCACCTCACTGGGAAGTTAACATCTAAGGCTAAAATAAAATATATTTATTGACTATTATTCCAAATGAGAGGGCTTTCAAAAGTGCTCACTTTGCCGTGCATAGCCTAGAAACAAGCACATGTTTCTAGAATATCTACTGTGGAAAACTACGCGATGCACAGGTTAAAATATGTTTGTAGCAATTTCTTTAAATGCCGAAGTTGTAAGATCGTATAACCTCGACTTCGGGTAGCAACCCCGAATTACTCCCCACCTGTCTAAGCTCAAGACTTTGGGTATCTTTGGTAAGGATTCGTTTTCACTGTTCGAATTGCCGATGCCTGACTGCCACGTCGCTGGGTCACGGGAGAGATTCGCGAGTGTACGTGGTGTTAACTGGCGCCTTCACCGGCGCGTGTATGTAGCGGGCCGGCGGGCGGGTGTAGTGCCTCAAGATGCGAAACAGTACACCTGCGCGCCCGCTTGCACGTGGCATGACGTCACTTCCTGCGGCGCAGTTCTCCTGGCGTCGTGGCGGCGCCACGCCCCTCGTAGCTCACTCGGCCGTCGGTCACGAACCCGTCACGGCGCGGTGCGCTCGTAAATTGTCCTGGAGCTGCACCCTCGATGCATTGATTTTTATCTCCCCCTCGAGCGAGGGTTGTGCCTGCCAGCCGAAAAATAAAACTGACCAGTACAATCCGCCCTGTCTGTTCTCCACTAGCGGTGTCAATCCTACACATAGGCCGTCCGCGGTGAACTGAGCACTTTTGAAAGCCGCTTGAGATCTGAAGGTTATTCACAGTAAAGTGAGCACTTTTGAAATTCACCTTTGAAAAATGTCACTACCTCTATCTGCATATATTTTAACGGGCGCACGAGTGGCGTGCGCCCAGTAATGTTGGTAACGACAGAGGGAAAGTAGTCCCGTGCTTTAACGTTGAATTGAAAGGGTTAGGTAAACGTTTGTGAATACAGAAAATATTTAATTTGCTTTCTAATTTTTTTATACGTGTAAGTGTGAAAATAAGCAAATTTGCAAAATATCTACTTTCCCATTAATTTCACAGTTTCACTTGAGTGACGCATGAATAAAGTGAGCAGGTCCGTGGCGATGTTAATTTTACTTATGGTGGAAGAATACACAATGTGCTTACAAGTAGATCTTAAGCAAGGATTCCAAAGTGCTCAGTTTACCGTGAACAGCCTATACCTTTATGAACATTGTGTACTCTTCCACCATATGCAAGATTAACATTACCGTGGGCCTGATTCCGTTAGTCATGTGTCGGCTAAGGGAAACTCTGGAATTATTATAAAAGGAAATATTCCACAAATTGGCTCAATCTTACACACATGTGCATCAAAAACAACAAAAGAAATCACTTCAGTATTCACTTTGAATTCAATGTTAAAATCATGGAACTATTTTCCCTCGATCTCCATCGTTGCCAACTTTACTGTGCGCAAACCACACAGCGTGCACGTAAAAGTGTATGCAGATATGGGGCAGTGACAATTTTTAAAAGGTTAATTTAAAAAGCGATCAGTTAACCGTGAACATGCTATAACTTCGTTTACTTGGCCATGATCATTTAATTACCCACAATTACCCTTGATTCCTTCATGACGAAGTGGATGTAATGTCGGACACCCGGTTTTTTTTTTTTGCGCTGTCAAAAGTTTTAACGCATATAAGAAATGAAATCTATTAATCATTCTATTTTGTTCGTACACAAAACATTCAACGTAATTGACCAGTCAATGGCAGGATGGAGTTGCAAATCTGTTTACACTGTTGGAAAAAGAAACATACAGCTTAGGGCCCTTGAAGGGGACGTGGTCCGTGCCCTCAGCTTAAGGGGACGTTCTAGGGTGCATCTGTACCCTCACCACGAATTCGGAAAGGCGACAATGTGACGTCACAGCCCGAATGCACTTTTATAGGCCATGAAGCTAGGTAAGGACACGGCTGGTGAGTTCCGACACAGCCACTAAGCAAGATTGATCACAGGAATTACCCAGGCTGGGAGTGAAGTTTCTTTCTCCTCCCGCTTTTTTTGTCCAAATTAATATTTTATGATTCAGAAACACAAAGCAAGCTGCTTTCTCTGCCCTCGAACTCGAATAAAAATTTTATGTAATTATTTTGTAATTAGTTTTTTTTTACGTACCAGGGGACGTGGAATTAATTGATAGGTGTTGTTGGCAATTATACACATTGCTTATTTCCCACGATCGTATGGTTTATTGCCTATACATCTGAAGTTTGCACTTGAAGTTAAATATTCACATGAATCTTTAAATTCGAGGGGAATGAAGATGCTGGGTTTTGCGGCCTGGAAATTTCGGTTGATATTTTCCGATAATTGAACTGTCAATGAAAGTATCAAGTGTGCCTATACTATTAGTATAAGAAAAGTTTTGACGTCCTTGGCAAAACAATGTGTATGTTTAGAAAAATCCGAAAAACGCCTGCCTTACATCTGTGCGCCCATTATTCGCCTATTGATTGATTTTGGGTGGTATTGTCACAGTCCATGCAAAGCAGTTACATACATGCTCCATCAGAAATATTTTTCATCCATGTCCGAAAAAACAAATTCGCAATTCGTCTGTCTACATATTTGTATACTATACACTGGTCCGGTATTTGCCACCACTACGGCCGCCATTTGCCAGAGAATACATTTAAGATGATCCCTGTCCAGAATTGCTCCATAGGCACGTAAAGGTTTTATTTCATAAGAGATGACGACTGACCTTGAGTTTGTCTCGAGGTTTTTTTCTGTCTCCTGCACAATGCTAAGGTAGCTGATGAAATCCTTGTGCTAAGGACTCTCATAAGTAGCTCGAACTGAAATTAAAAATAGTTCCCTTGCCTCTAAATACTTAACAAATACAGCCGCCAGTAGCACCAAAAAAGTAGTAAGACTAGAATACGTACAATATGGCAAAAATAATGCTTTTGTAAGGGAACTTTTATCGTGCCTGTTTTGAAGTTTAATTACCATGGTGAGATTGAATTGCATACAAAAGATAGGGATTTGTCAATCCGTTATTTTTTTTGCATTGTTACATTGTTTGTTTATATTTTCTTATGTTGCAAAGTTTTTTTCGCTTGTCCAATTTTTTTTAGTTGCTAAAAGGCAATGGATACAGTCGAGTTTTTTTTTTTTCATTCCTGGAACTAAAATTTCACTTCAGAAATCTTATATTTTTTGCCTTGGACCGTGAGGAAGACGGAAATTGGCAGGTGAAAACATATCATGCTTATCCAGTCTTGGAAAGTGAAACATTTTTTTTGAAGACTTAAATAGCAAGAGAGAGAAAATAAACGAGACCAGAAGGAATATGAGAACCCCAAGGGATGGAGCAGGCGATAGAGAATGGGCGTGGATGAGAGTGACTGGAAGGAATGAGAGAGGTTGCATGGCAGGGCAATGAACTGGAACATTCTTCAGATAATATTGATGGTGCTGGCATGGAATGAAGAGTTTGAATTAAGGGTAACCTCTCAACCCCTCATCTCCAAAATTGAGTAATCGAGCCACATTGTCGAGTCATGCTATTTTCTGACTGAGTGACTCATAAAAATTTGGGTAAGGAAAATTTCTGCCTGAAATTTCGGAAGTTTGGAGAGAGATTCGGGAAATTTTGGGCGTTTTTGAGGGTAAAAACAGGACTTCCGAGGGGAAATCGGGAAATGGACACCATTGGCGAGGAGGAATGACAGAGTAGGAGGTTTCCACATGACGTCATCCAAGATGGTCGCCGTGACTCCCCAGCCAGTAGCCAGGTGCGCTAAAATCGTCTATTTTTAACTACTTCTGTCCCGCCGGGGGGCTATCGATTGCCCCCAGTCACATGATTGCCGGATTACTCACCAGCGGCCGCCTTCCTTCTCTTTTCAATCCACCCCACTTTGCCGCCCCCCACCCAGACAGATACATGTCAGGACTAGTAGGGTGAACCCCAGTCATGGGCATGCGTCACGCTTGTTGCCACAGACTAAAGAGAATTTAACAAAGATGAGATAGACTGATTTTCGTATAATGCGCATATCACCCATCGCTATAGCACCGTTCAAAAACCACCCCGAGTATGACGTGTGTGGTTGTCCCCTAAATGTCGTATTTAACAAGCGCGTTGTACTTATGTTAACATTAAAGTACCTTGTTTTTGGTTAAATTGAACTTTTACTTGTATGTATAAATTGCATTATGTTATTTATAATTAATGTGAATAAAAACAAAGAGAAAATAGGTGTGCTGGTACTGCCTAGTAAGAAATAGTTCTCGTGCAAAATAATATTTAACTGAGTGCGCAAAAATGGGGTGTGTTTGGTGTAATTTTGTAGACTTGGTTAAGCTTTGTTTCCATGAGGTGGAGGAATATCCTGAAGTAGAACTTTAGCAGGACTTTCGAATAGTTGGAAGAAACAGTAAATACACTATAGCAGAACTGTTAATCATGTGGTGAAGCAGTGACGAATTCATTGCAATACTTACTTTTTATTTTTTGAAATGAAACTTATTTGGGCGCGATGAGAGTAAAATTACAAGGTTATATAACATGAAACGTAATATGAAACGTTTTGCAACATTTGTGACTCAAAAAAGACGGAAGATCTGCACTCTGTTATAGAGAGAATAGTAGAGAGCTATGTTGTATATCTAATAATTGCCAAAGAAGTTTCACTTCTGTAACGTTACTCAGTTACACGCGCTCTTTTTTTTCTCCAGTATTTCACGGGAAGCTGAAAAGTAAATGTTTTGCGTACAAAATTATTAGAATATTTAGAATTTAGGTTATAATCCCTCCGATCCGACTGTGTGCGTTTATGCATATGATCCCACACTGGGACTCAAAAATTGGCATTACGCTCTGTATCCTGTATTCCCTGTCTACTGTTTTTATGCTTTCGTTTCTCATTTTATCGTTCTGCTGCCAGATGTAATTTCCTTGTAAAATCAGTTTTACACTAAATATCTAAAAGCCACATGAAGTAAACATTTTATACTAAAAATTTGTTACTAAATGCGGTAAATTATATACGAAAACAAAACACGTATGTAATAAAACGCTAACGGTTTCAAAAGAGACTTCCGGTCTCAAATTCTGCTTGCCGTAGGGAATTAAGTTATGTGAAAGGCAGAGATTTTTTGGGTGTATTGATGCATAACTTGTCATCGCTCCACCGATCAAATTCTATATGTAGTACTTAGATAAGGTAGAATTGTGGATAAATTTGGGCGTCTTTTAACAGCGTGGCATTGAAAGGGTGAAGCGAGCTGAGTATGGAGCAGCGGCGTGTGGTGAACTGTTGCAAGATAAGCTGTGTTTTTCTCTGTGCTATACTTAATCGTTTTCTAGTTTACACATCGGCCACTTAAACAGTAGTGCAGTTGACGTCACAGCACGTGTCTAATGGGTGCCTCGCCGCTCTCTTGTGAGTGGCCGTAATGCATTTTGTTTCCCCCGGCTTCACCCTGGTTACTGGTTCCTGCTGCGTACGCAGAGTGTGTACAGCATTGAGCAAGCACCAGCTTACTTTGCAACACTTCACCACCCACCGCTGGTATGGAGCAGCGCCAGAATGCAAGGGCGGGCGAAACAGGAGTTCCTCAAAGAAAACCCGCCGACCAGCTGTGTTGTCCGGCAGAATGTCCGAGTATGACTCCGCTGGCGGGCGAGTAGTCTGACCACTACACCACCGCGGTTATCTAGTGGAATTGTAATTTTGGTTTAACTGGAGTCATTTGCAATATTGTGTTTTAATTGTAAACATGTAGTATTATAATTTCGTGAACCATGCTTCTGCTCTTAGCCACAAAAACAGCATAAGTTGTATTTGATACAAATGCCAGAAATACTTAAGAGTGTATGACTGAATTTATACTTACAGTTGTCTATAAAGCGATTATTTTCAATATCCAGCCACACGTTTCGCCAGTCTTTTATCATCTCGTCATCGTGAAACGCCAGGCATTCGCATCACATGCCTGGCCTGTGTCAGGTCCTCCAGATGTGTTGATTACTGTGCCCATCACTCGGTTGTTTTTTTTTAGTCGCACTTTGTTCTGTTCCTGGACTGACGTCATTACGGAGTGTCCCAGTATTTGCCTCGCGCACTGATGTGTTTAACGGGTTGCCGGAGATAAGCATAAGCAATTTGTTTGCGTTGTTACTTGTGTTTATACAGGCACACCCGGGACGAGCTGTTGTTGGTATATGATTTTCGATGCTAGATTAGATTATTTAAGTGTATCTGCAGGGGAATTTTGCTTCTCTAAGTTGGCTTGAGTTAAGAGATTCAGGTGGATTGCAAATTGCAGCTCAAAATTAGAATTTAATATGAACAAGGAACAAAATTTAACATTTCTGCAATGAAATAGGTTAATACCTACCTCCTTTTTTCCTCTCTTGTGCTACTTTTGGAGTGAAGGAAAGTTGGTTAATGTAACACAAAAACATTAAGAGGTAAAAACCAAGGTAGGTCACCGCAGCTGTGTACAGTGGCACTGGTTCGAAAGATTCTTTGGACTTCGGGCGTTTTGCTTCATGCATGAAGAGATTTACACCCTGGAAAAAATGTACACCACAAATCAGGCTATACAACACTACACATAAAACGCAAATCTGGTAATCATCAATAAACTAATAGGGGGAAAAAATATATTTTTTAATATTTAACCATATTATTAAATAGTTAGAGCCACTTAACACACTTATAACAATAATTGAAAATCACTTAAGCACACAAGGGGACTTTACTTTCAAGTTCTTAAATCTGTTACACAAAATAAATAAGAGTCTGCTTATATACATACAGATTTGCGACAGATGCTGACACCAATAAACATTTTTACAAAAAATAAGTGAATTAAGAGATTTGGGCAGTTCTTAACATCGAGGTCTTGAGACCGATGAGGATGAAATGGCGTGATAATGGAGCAGCACCGGAATGCAAGGGCGGGGGAAACGGGTGATCCCAAGGAAAATCCGCCGACCAGTGGCATCGTGTGTCACGATTCCCACTTGCGAAAATCCGGGAGTGACCCAACCGGGGATTGAACCCGGTTCGCCTTGGTGGAAGGCGAGCAGTCTAATCTTTCAGCCACCGCGGCCTCTTGTCGTCTAAGACATGTATTTGTAGTAAGAAACTTTTTGAGTTCCTGGGATTTCGAAACGGGAAGATACTTTCTGTATTTTCACGTTAGAGGTCCAGAACTTGGGGGTGGATGGTGTACGATAAGGGCTACAGTGCCACACGCATAAAGAGAGCCATCGCCGCTACATGCTAGGCTCTGAACTGGCGTTTTGTGTGTGCCTATGGGACTTCAAGCGGTGGCCTTATCATCTTACCAGTGAAAAGTCTGTAGCAAAGTTCCATACAGGCTCATATCGTAATTTCGCTTGTGTCCGGGAAATATTATTTTAAGAGATAGCAGTCTGAAAAAGCCGTACTTATCAATGTTAGGGGGTAAGCTCAAAAATAATATTTATAGCGTGCGTGATAATCTTGAAAGTACAATTTCCGTCCTCGCCATGAGTATAGTTTTTTTTCGTAGGTAAATATATTAGGGGCGTTTTTAATAAATTCGTAAGGGAAAAAAAGCTTTTATGTATTTCAAACATGCTCTTCAAGAGCCGGGCGGGCAACAGCCTTAAATGCCAATTTTCTTACACAGTATTAAAAATGCATTTCACTGTTGTTTTCTTTGTGGACAGAATGTTAATATATAAATAACGCATTCTTTCTGTAATACATATCACCTCGAAACAAATTGTAGGTTTTCTATTTCCGTGATCATTTGGTTATGTTTAAAAGTTTCTCTTGATACTCTTCTTTCAGCTTATGATGCATGTTTTCATACTTTATACGAATAAATCAGTATATAATATGCATGTCTTAATCATATTGCTTTGTGAAAATTTTAGCAATCTATGGTGTTAACCACCACACCAATTTTTGCGCAAATTCCTCAAGTGGGGGAAATAACCTGTTAAACTCGATTGCAGTTGCCGGCAACGTTATATATTACATTTTTAATACGCTAAGAGACCGAACTATTATTCATAATTTGCTGCTTATATTCCGGTTTATACGCATTTAAGGGCAGATATTATTTTCAAATCTTAGATTTTAAAAGGGCTCAGTGAGAGATGAACAATGTGGAATCATGTTGCATTTTGTAGGTATCGGTAATGGGAACTTAATTTGAGCACAAATTTAGTTTTTAAATGAGGATTTTAAACCTTTCTACGAAGTGTGCTTTAGTCCTATCAGCCATACTCCACATACGTTTAAAATGCATAAATTGTGTTGCATGTGCAGAGTTTTAGCAGTATTTAGCCCTTCTTCTGCTAATTGGGCTAATTGCGTCGCCTATGTGTGTGACGACGTCGTGGGTTTGAGTCTTGCGAGGAGCGTGGTTGGTACTTGCCCAAACGCGGAGATACTTTCGCTTATTACCCATCTCGTCACTGACAAAGAAAAACTGGATGATGTTAAGGCATTCCAGCCTCGGGTTTACCAAGAGGGCCAATTCGCAAGTGGGAATCGTACCGGATGTTGCCGCTGGTCGGTGGGTTTTCTCGGGGATCTCCCATTCCCCCTGCCCTTGCATTCCGGCGCTGCTCCATTCTCACCTCATTTCATCCTAATCGGCTCTCAAGACCTCGTTGTTAAGAGCCGCCAAAATGTCTCAACAACCACCAAGAGGGTCAAGTTTTCGTGGCCGTCACGCGAACGAAATCGACTTCGAAATCAAATTAATTCTCCGTTTGGGTAAATATTTTATTTAAGGCTCCCGCCTTCCTGGAGGTTTTTTCCACGTTTGAGGTCGAGAAGCGCTTGAGCGATAAGGGTGACGATGCCACACGCATCATGTGCGCCATCGCCGCTAAGCCCAAGCTCGTCGTGCTGCGTCTGCCTATGGGACTACTAGTGGTGACCTGTCATTTTATTGGTGTAATTGTCTGTGGCAAGGTTAAACGCAGGGCCTTTGAGTAGTTTGGTACTCATGCGACTTGTATATTTTGAGATACAGCACTTTGAAAATAAAAACAGTGTTTAGATGTTAGAGTACACTGAAATGGTGTTTCTAATGTACGCGACGTCTTAAAAAGCACTCGACAGCCCTCGTCTGAAGTATATGTTATTTTCGTAGATGAGCACATTGGACGCACGTTTAATAGTTTCTTAGAAAAACGAGTATTTAAAACGCTACGCAACGCAGTTGAATCTCCAGGTAGGCGGGAGCCTTAACTTCTGTCAGAGCGCTGGTTAGGTTAGTGTAAAAGTATATAACGTTTCCTTTATAGTCTTGTGTGCTTAATTAGCCTGGGAACAAAAAAAACACAAGAAGTGGTAAAATCTTGCTTCAGTTTATAGTTTGGCAAGTAAGGTTTGTAATCCTTCTTTGAATTTCTGTATAGAAGTTCTGACAGAATGATGTACAAATCACTGTGTAATTTATTTATCTTGGTTTATAACAGACAGCATAACGGAAGGCCCTAATGGCGAAAATTCATTGTCGACCCGCAGTATCTTCCTCCACCACCTTCCTGCTGGGATTGGGGTCCGAGACGAGTGCAATGGCTCCCATGCAAGCCACGTATTCCTGGGAAATTTATCCGCAGAGTCGTTCTTTTCGGATTTGTGCCAAAATTAAGGAGATTACCGGAAAGAAGTCTTCCGTGAAGGACTGTTTACCTTTCGATTCCATCCCAACCGGGGATATTTTGCTAATTCCACTTTATAAAGGGCCGTCAGAATAGCTCTGTAACATTATCCCTTCTCGGTATGTTTGGGAAAGGGGGGGGGGAGGAACAGACCTTGCTGTTGGAGGGAGTGTGACATAATTGTTATTTCGTAGTTTGTATTTCATTCTGACAAATTTTTTTCCCAGTAAATGCTTTTCAGTGTGTTGAGTGCACTTCGTGCAGTGGACGGTCTATGTGTAAATCCCGTACCCTCCCTAGTGTTTCTAAATGTCGTGTGCGGTCATATTTAACGTATATGCCTTCTCCCTTGGGTGCTCATGGGGGAAAAGGTCGGTTGGGGGGGGGGGAGCCATAGCTGAACCTCTCAATCCCTGCCCTTCCAATTTTTTTTGTATGTTTTAAGCATTTTTGCTTGAACTAAGTAACTTCTGCACTTTAAGTGTACCAGTAACTTAAAATATATTTGTATCGTAAGTAGCAACGGTTTCCATCTTTATCAATCGTTTTATTATTTTAGTATTTTTTGCACTCGCTTTTATTTTCTATAATAAAAAAAAATACTGGGGACATTATTTGCGAAGTGACTTAAAGCTTGGCCTATGCACAAACAAAAGAAAAAAAACAGGCGTGATCTGGAAAATAGACGTATTAATGTAAGCGCCTGATATTCAGGCGGCCGACTTTGCAGATACGCTTGAGTAATTGCCTATACGGCGGACTGCAGGGTATAATCTTTTGACGGTGTCTTCACACTTTTCGAATCAAACCTTTGAAAAATCATCTCATGTATGACGTGTATAGTTGTTCCCTAAATATGTGTTGTATCACAAGAGTCTTATACGTTTATAAACATAAAGAGGCTTATTTTTGGTTACTTTTTTTTAACCTTTACATTATATTATTTCATTTATAGGTGTGTTGGTAATGCCTAGTAAGAAATAGTTCTTGTGCAGAATATAATTAAACTGAGCGCGCACAAATGTGATGCGGTGCGGTGCGTTGTCTTTTTTATGTAATTTTATGTACTATGTTAAATTTTGTTTGAATGAGGCGGGGGAATATGCTGAAAGTAGAACTCAAGCAGCATCTCAGAGAAGTCGGAGTAACCATGAACGGACGATACTAAGTTTGACTCGTAATTATTTGGTCGAAAATTAATTATTTGTTCATTTATTTCTTCCGGCATCTAAAACATGTTATAATTTTTTTTTTCTCATACTGAGGTGCTGAAATGAGGGGCAGTGGCGGGAAATTAGAAAATGAATCGTTGATTTTGCCCCTTTTTTAATCGATAATACTGTAATGTAGTTTATTCACCTTAAACGTAATTATATCGTGGTTACATAACTACGTTGTAACTTATGACGCAACTACAGCTGAATTTTATCAAAGTACCCAAATATTACGATGAACTGTGACGATGATCTTTAAACGTTGTGTTCACGAGTAGGTANTTTATTCACCTTAAACGTAATTATATCGTGGTTACATAACTACGTTGTAACTTATGACGCAACTACAGCTGAATTTTTATCAAAGTACCCAAATATTACGATGAACTGTGACGATGATCTTTAAACGTTGTGTTCACGAGTAGGTATAGGCTGTTTGGATCACGTGTTTGCAAAATATGTTTTCCTAGCAAACTCTACTCAAAATAAGTTAAGAACAATCTGCATTATGGCTGGTCTAAACTAAGATGTGCGTTATTTTTAATAGTTACGCTTTAAATAATGTAAAGACATGCGTTTATCGTTGAATAATTACAAGAAAATAATTTCAGCGCTAACTTAATAAACCTGGTTAGCAAAAATTATAAAGCTGTTAATGCGTTTAAATTGGTTATACTTCATGCCTAATTTCTCCAATGTGGCCAAAAATTAAGAGTTTAAATTTTAAGAGGAATCACTAAACGTATCAAGGTCACGTCAGGTCACAAGGAAATCATTGCAACAGGTCCTCCCGCTGAATTTCTCACAAATCGGATTTATAACAGCAGAATATTACTACACGCGACGTAAGCAAATTTATTTAAACTACCAATGCAACTTTGTACTTTTCTCCTTTCCCTTAAGGAAATTACGCAGGAAAGCCCTAAAAAGGCAATTTTTAACCACTTTGAAATTTTTTATTTTATTTTTAAACATATTTTACACGATTACAGTAGAAAGTGATGACTGTAAATAATTGTTTTCCTTTCAGGGGAAAAAATATTCCCAAGACATTAATTTATTGAGATAACGCGTTTACCCACGAACACTGGTTTTACATACGGTATTTTACTAAGGATTCCCCTTAAGTTCAAAAAAAATTTCATCCGTGTGTGTGTATATATATCAAATCTTCGTATGCAAACTTTATGACCGGACATTAAAAATCGAAGCTTCACATGATATAGAGGACTACATAACAGAATGTTTGACGTATGTATGATTTCAGATACATCCGTATTTTCCCACGTTGGACAGAAATTATTAATTACTGAGGGAACTTTTTATTTAAGGTTATGGATGTGAAACTAGTTACGTGAGTTAAAGAAGTTGAATTTCGAAATAACTGTTAAGGGGTTCCCTGTGCCTTAGGGATATTGAAAAAATATCGATATTTCGCAGTAAAGATATTATATCAACGGTATATCGATATGAATCGTAGATATATTTCAACGATATTTTATCGAAATCAGTATGTTTTTCCATGTATCAGAAATATTTTTAAAATTCTCTTTTAATAAGCTCTGTTTTGAATACAAAAATTGAATTAATAATTACAATGTTTACTTTGGCAACATGCACCAAAAATAGGCGCCACATATTTCTACAATGCCTCGTGTCCTCAATATATTATTATATTCCAAGCAATTGTAAATTTATCAAATCCTTTATTACATAAAATATCGGATTCCGATGTACCGAAAATCTGTATTTTTCTTACAATATATCGTTTTGTAAAACTGTATTNATACATAAAATATCGGATTCCGATGTACCGAAAATCTGTATTTTTCTTACAATATATCGTTTTGTAAAACTGTATTTTTATATAAATAACCAAAATAAATATTATCACTATTATTTTCCCTATAACATTTCTACTGTGCGTGCCTCGACAAGCTAGGTTTTTAATTGTTGAATCTGGAAATGACGTTACGGAGGAACATAAATCCAAGTTGGCGGGAACCCCTCTCCTTTAAGAGTTGGGACGCATCGTCGCTGCGGCAGCCGCAGAACCAGAGCTGCAGTTCTGCAGATGCGGCGACCTGCGTCCGGACCAGACGAGGGTGCATGCAGCTGCGCGCGGGTTATCGAACCCCTGTGTCGTCACGGGACGTGGCTGCCCTCTCTCACTCTCTCTGTCTGCCTGTCTGCCTACCCAGGTCTATCCCCCCTCGATCCCGTCATACGCCGGAGTAGTTCGCCCCGTGTCCGCCCTGGGGCTTGATGCAGGCCAAGCATCAACTACGGGGTTTATCTGTCGCTATTGATTCCAGCGCCCGTTTTTTCAAGTCGCCACCCGTGCAGTTTTGCAGCATCAGATTGTCACACGAAATGCTCTTTTTCTCTCATCCCCCCCTCTCTCTCTCTCTCTCTCTCTCTCTCTCTCTCTCTCTCTCTCTCTCTCCAATTTTATTCTATTGGTGATTCCTTTGAACCTTGACACTGCAACTAAACTATAAACTGGAGAAATTTAAGGGCACTGCCTGCCGGCTGGCAGCTGCGAAATTTAAATAGGGAATCGCATGTTAAGGAAATCTCGCCTCGTTAATTTAAAAAAATGGTAGTTTCAAACAAAATGTAATCTTCGCGAATTTTTTAAGAGAAGATCCCTACGAGCGTATGTTTTCAATATAAATAGCCAGTATGTACTTTTTTGTAAAAAACAAATTTTAAAAATGTTTTAAATGTACATCTCGGCTGTAGGGAACTTCTCCTAAAAATTTCGTGAAGAATCCGTATTGTTTGAAACGCTTATCTTTAAAATTGACGCACGTAGACGAAATTTCCTTAACAGGGATTTTCTATTTTAATTTCGCAGCTGCCAACCGGTAGGCAGCGCACTTCAGTGTACAGCGTACAAAATATTATACTCATAAAGATCAATATAATATAAGATAGTTTAAAATAAAATAACATTAAATTAATTATATTCACATTCAAGACACCGATAATGTAAGGCTAAATTCTCTCTTTTTATTGATAATGTCTCTAGCAAACACAAAGTTAATGTTAGTCTACACATTTTGTTCGAAATTTTTAATGGAATTATTAGTAATGGGGTCCATGTGACGTAGTGGCCAGAGTACACATTTTTTTTNTTTTGTTCGAAATTTTTAATGGAATTATTAGTAATGGGGTCCATGTGACGTAGTGGCCAGAGTACACATTTTTTTTTCCGGCGGGGTGGCAATTGGTTAGTGTTAACGCCAGACATTTAGTGTCTTCGGCATCTTAATGTGTAANATTTTTTTTCCGGCGGGGTGGCAATTGGTTAGTGTTAACGCCAGACATTTAGTGTCTTCGGCATCTTAATGTGTAACAGGCTGTGGCGCTGTAGTGGTCAGATCACTCGCCACCTTCCATGGCGAGTTGGGTTCAATATCCGGCGGACTCTTACATGGATTTTCACACGTCAGGGTGGTCGGATTGTTTTGTCGGGGTACTGTCGTGTTTTCCACCATTTAATTCTCCGCTGTAAAGCGACACCTGCTTATATTTCACACACGAGCGCTTACACTCCAACATATTAGTCTATATCGTGCACCTGTGTAAGCGTCACGTACCGAGGATGTGGGTGCTGTGTATTTAAACAAACATTTGGCAGCGGGGAAAGGGCATGCATATCAGTCCGTTCGTTGTTGACTTTAGTTCAGGCCGTTAAATGTAATGCAGAAACTAGCCTAATTTCTTTCGTAAGATAAATTTACCGGTATTAAGTCACTACTTTACACAACCACCCCATACATGTTTACAGAAAGTTACAAATTGGATTATTTTGGCCAAAACCCTTGGTTTTGTGATTTTCTGCTAGAAAATAATTTTGTCCTATTTTTTAGTGGGGGCTGCATTTGAACCATAGTTACTTCGACTAATGGAATGTTGTACACTTTTCATGGGCATCTCTTGTATATATTTTAATATCTAAAGGTTTTGATAACCTTTGCACACACTAGCCTACGGTACGGTATCTGCAACTATGTGCGGTGATATTTAAGTTCCCAAATATTGCGGCACTGGCTGACGGTACATTTAGATCAGAAGAAATATTAGACGATTTTACAGGGCAGAATGGATGGAATTTCCGTCCGTTTAACACGTTATACTCTCGAATCATTACAGACAAAAATTTACGTAGAAATTTAGTCAGTACTCTAGCCGTCTGGTGGGAAAGTGCTTTACAAAATTATATTTCCATGTTAGTAGATATAAATCGCCTATTCAGGGACAGAGGTGTAAGGTGGGGAATTCGAGGCGGCCATCTTGGATTACATTATCTCGTGCTTGGTTATTCCGGTCGGCCATCTTGGATGACATCACCGCTGCCATATTGGTAGCCAGTACATCATCTTGTATGACATCACTGTCGCCATATTGGTAGCCAGTATGTTGACATATTGGGTCGTTATCTTGAATGACATTATCACTCCTACATCATCATACTCTGTCATTCTTGTCGGTCATCTTGTGTATAGAATGTTCCAGATCATTGCTCTATTAATTCATAATTTCTTTCCACCTTTATGCCCTTGTCGTTCCATGTCGCTTGCGCATCTCTCGCACGCGCATCTCTCGCACGCGCATCTGTCGTATGCATCACCTCTGGTGACCATATTGTAATGTTGATCTGCAAACAGTGGTGTGTGGTGCGGGATTCGGGGAGCCATCCACCAGCAGTGTGAGGTGGGAGATTCGGTGCACCGACTGCCATCTTGTAATGTCGATCTGCGAACAGAGGTGGGAGGAGGGGGAACTAGGACACCAACCATAATAATCTTGGATGTTGTATGGTATAGTTCCTTTGTAGCTTACTAGAGCACGCATCTGTAGTATGTGCACAGGACAGGGGGTTGTGGGTTCGGAGCCTAGGAGTCATACTTTCCAAGTTTCAATAACGACATATATAACCCTTCTGTCCTGTACATCATAGACAGAGTATGGGAGGGAGCAAGTAGGCATCGCCCCGCACCCCTTTTTTCCCCCAGGTCCATACAGTGGTCGGTCACTACTTCAGTTTGTAATAAGAATTTTGACATATGGTATATTTATTGTGTGATTCGTTATTTTAAAATTATATTTTATATATAGATGTATACATGACCAAGAAACTGCAATAATACAAGAGAAATAATTGTATTTAAATGTTAATATTCAACACGCACTGGAAAAAAAGGGAATGTCAGTATGACCACAGAAGGTTAGAGACTTCTACCCTTTCTCCCTTCTAGAAACAAGCAGCCNGACAGGGGGTTGTGGGTTCGGAGCCTAGGAGTCATACTTTCCAAGTTTCAATAACGACATATATAACCCTTCTGTCATGTACATCATAGACACAGAGTATGGGAGGGAGCAAGTAGGCATCGCCCCGCACCCCTTTTTTCCCCCAGGTCCATACAGTGGTCGGTCACTACTTCAGTTTGTAATAAGAATTTTGACATATGGTATATTGTGTGATTCGTTATTTTAAAATTATATTTTATATATAGATGTATACATGACCAAGAAACTGCAATAATACAAGAGAAATAATTGTATTTAAATGTTAACATTCAACACGCACTGAAAAAAAAGGGAATGTCAGTATGACCACAGAAGGTTAGAGACTTCTACCCTTTCTCCCTTCTAGAAACAAGCAGCCAATGCTGTGTGTGTCTGCTCTGATCCTCCAGATAAGATTCATCGTTAAGACCATATTTTACAATAATTTTTATTTAATTATTGAAATATATTTATATTAGGACCACATAAATGTAAAAATTTGTATTCAAATTATTATTATTTCAAAATATAGCATGGAAAAGTCGAAAATTCCGGAATATAGGAACCCAAGTTTCTGTACTCCTAATTAACTTTTCCGAAACCACTAATACCAATTTTAAAATAGATTCAGGATGCCAGTACCAGAGTCTCGATTTTTTGTATATCCTTGATAATTAATATGTTGTGTATTGGATATAAATCACATGACATGTGATATAGTTGGCGAAGTTAATTATGAGCATATAAACTTGGGCTCCCATATTCAGAAATTTTAGACTTTTCGGTGCTATATTTTGAAAACTGTAATCATTTGACTACAAATGTTTACATTTATGTGGCTCTTATGCAAATCTGTTTCAAATAATTAAATTAAAAATTATCGTGAAAAATGGCCTTGAAGTCAGCGGTGGGACATTCGTGATCGCCTCGCCTCGCAGTTAGTCATGCCGGTCGATGGGGACGCTGTGCCGTGAACCCACGTGTTAACAGTTCGACTGGATTGCCAATTACCGTACCGGGATGAACTGTGGCTCCCGGCGTAATGGTTTTCCCCTCTGTGCTGCTGCAGGGAGCGCTGTGCAACAGCGTTCCGAACACGACGGCGCTGCTGCGAGTGACTGGTATGAATTAGCCGTCCTGCTCGCCAAATATACATCACTCGAGTTTTTTTTTTTTCTCTCGAGCGTTGTTTGATGAGCACTGCCTGAGCGAAGAGAAGTTTACGTCCCAAAACATTCACTGTTACTTTGTAGATACCCTGTGATTGTGTTATATTATTCGCTAACNCACGACGGCGCTGCTGCGAGTGACTGGTATGAATTAGCCGTCCTGCTCGCCAAATATACATCACTCGAGTTTTTTTTTTTTCTCTCGAGCGTTGTTTGATGAGCACTGCCTGAGCGAAGAGAAGTTTACGTCCCAAAACATTCACTGTTACTTTGTAGATACCCTGCGATTGTGTTATATTATTCGCTAACAGGTTAGACGCCATAAAACGTTATTTTCACAGGGCTTAACTTTAATGAGGTAGTATACATTCCATCTTCCATTTTCCTTACAAATCTTCGTAACGAAAATTTATATCCAGACATAAAATATCAAAACTAGACACGGCATAGAGGATCACTTGGAGAATTTTTTTGAAATTTGTACGGTTTCAATTATATCTGTGTTGTTCCATGTGGGATTGACATTATTAAATAATTAGGTAATATTTGATTATAAATGTAAAACTAATCGTGTAAAAAAAAAGTTTGACAGTTTTACTTGGCGGACATCGATGAAGAAATATGCATCGTGTATCCTTATAAACATGTTATCGCAGAAGAAGGTATTATTTGTTTAATCTTTCGAGAGTACAAAAAAAATGGCTTGTTTGATTGATAGTGGTAGGAAATGACCGGTTCTGGGATGGGGGACAAGCCGACCGTCATCTTGGATGATGTCACACGGTCATTTTTTCCCTCCCTCCCCCGGAATTTCCCTTTTTTTTTTTCTCCTCAAAACTGTCAAAATCGCCAGAATTTGCCAAACAAATTTCCCGAATTTCCCTCTAAACTGGCAAGATTATTCACAAAAAAAGTGTTTTGCACAATGCGGCTGACTTTTGCACATTTTCCACCGATGACCCCNGGTAATATTTGATTATAAATGTAAAACTAATCGTGTAAAAAAAAAGTTTGACAGTTTTACTTGGCGGACATCGATGAAGAAATATGCATCGTGTATCCTTATAAACATGTTATCGCAGAAGACGGTATTATTTGTTTAATCTTTCGAGAGTACAAAAAAAATGGCTTGTTTGATTGATAGTGGTAGGAAATGACCGGTTCTGGGATGGGGGACAAGCCGACCGTCATCTTGGATGTTGTCACACGGTCATTTTTTCCCTCCCTCCCCCGGAATTTCCCTTTTTTTTTCTCCTCAAAACTGTCAAAATCGCCAGAATTTGCCTAACAAATTTCCCGAATTTCCCTCTAAACTGGCAAAATTATTCACAAAAAAAGTGGTTTGCACAATGCGGCTGACTTTTGCACAATTTCCACCGATGACCCGACAATGCGGCTAAGTGACTCCTTTTTGAGGAGTGGAGGGGTTACCCTGACATTCACGCTCTTTATCATTCCATGCCAGCACCATCCATCTTGCCTGAATGTTCGAGTTCATTACCCCATCATGTAACTTCTCTCATCATACTCTGTCATCCCACTTTGGTTTTCTAATATTCCTTCTGATCTCCTTTCACCTGACAGGGAAAAGTCTCATACTCTATCAATCCACCTTGGTTTTCTCATATTCCTTCTAGTCTCGTTTCACCTAATGTCCTGGTGGGGACAAGTCTCGTGCTCTGTCATTCCACCTGCGCTACATGGAACGAGGCCTGTCCATGCACGCTAGCCTAGAGTCGTACAAAGCGCACGCATCAAGTACGCCCTAAGCGCACTTATAAGCATAATTGGGTTAATTTCCGAACCGTTTAAGATACAAGTACCAAATTCATAACATAGGCATTACTCCAGACAACTAAAAGGACCGCAGGTCAAGTATGCCCAAAGCACACTTATAAGCATAATTGGCTGTAATTATCGAACATTGAAGATAAAGTCACCAAATTCATAACATCGGTATCACCTCCCGATGACGAAAAGTACCGCAAGGTCAACTATGTCTTAAGCACACNGCCACCAAATTCATAAAATAGACATAACCCCCGACGAAGAACAGGGCCGCAGGGTCAAGCACGCCGTAAGCCCACAAATAAAAATAGTTGCCCGCCATTTCCCAAACATCAAACCTATAGGCATCAAGTTCATATGATAAACATCTCCTCACCATAGTTTACCGACGTTTCTCATCCACCTCAGCTACAACCACCAAATGCATAGTACATTCATCACTTTCGACTGCAATCAAGGAGATAAGCGCAAGTAGGCCTTAAGCCCTGTTATAAGCATAGTTGGTCAGCATTTCCTAACCTTTGAAGTTCGGGAACATGTAACAGCTGTCCACGTATGTCAAGAAAATAAAGGTAACATACAGGCGCATCGCAAAGTTACCGTTGCATGTACGAGTGTAGGGTCTGAAATAGCACACACATATGCATCGGCCTACATGCACTCGTCAATTACCCACCACCGTCGCAGGTGTCTACCACCTCGCATTCCCCTCAGCGACAGCTAGCCTTCCTTTGCCCACCGATATCCAGACTCTCTCTCTCTCTCTCTCTCTCTCTCTCTCTCTATATATATATATATATAAATGTAAAAATATATACATAAAGAAAAGTCAGTTAAATGAAAAAAGATATATATATATATTATATATATATGTGTGTGTGTANGTGTGTATGTATATAAATTATCTCGATGGAGCCACGCCCCATAATAGTGATATCGGTGTTTCTATCACGTCAATATGAGAATAAACGTTTGATCACAAGGGCCAACCCCAAAAATGAGTACAATGCATCAAGTACGATATACAATGTGCTATTTTTAAAGATTTTGTTCCTTTGCTTGGCACAAAACAACACGCATTAAAACCATTAGTCATGTAAGAGAGGCGTCAATGCTATATGCTGATGCAAACAGGGATAAAAAATAATGTAATAATAAAAGCAAATGGTTATAAGCACTTACCAATCAACGCAATCACATATTACACGAGCGTCGGGTGCTGTGCGACATGTTATACGATGATAGACAAGACCAGGCTGTCCTGGTTAGTACAACAGAATAGCAAACGACTTCTTTACGAATCGACTGAAACGAAACCATCACATTCATATTACGGCTAATACTCGCAAAACTAGCAGCAGAACAAGTCCGACCCGACCGACGTTGTGCGATCAACTAACATCTTGGGAATCTCTAAGGCAGCCCAGATGGTCGGCCAGCGGCGCTAGCACCTTGCAGATCTCTGCAAGTTGAAGGGAGGTCGCATAACACTAGTAGAGAGATGCGTCAGGCTCCATGATGGCAGACTATCTAGGTCACACACATGCACTTCCCTTTATGAGAGGTATTCAGTTATACATTACATGGTGTCAATTTATCCCATATTAAATACTAAATATATACTTGTACTTATTTGAATACACAACAGCATTTATAGTGCTAGAACTGCAAGCACATTACGAAGCAACATACATTTAAACTATTAGTCGCGCAAGAGAGACGACTTTACTATATTCTTTTTATAGGAAATAACTCTTGTACCCTGATGGCGCTGGAGATAGTACATCATCTTTGAAAATAAGGTATCGCAGGATCAAACCCAAAAAGAGTACAACAATCATTTCACAGGTAAAAGTAAAACATGATACTCAATTTAAAAAACTTCTGTTTGTGTTTTATATCTACATATTTAAGTATCGAGCTCATCATCCAAAAATCGCAATAAACTATATCTACAACAAAATATTTTCGTACATGACCGTATGCAATGTACGTTCATCTCAAATATTTGCAGACTGTCGGAAATTTATAAGTAGGTAACAAACAGGTCACACTGCGACAACCCGAGATGGACAACACGAACAGTGAATTAGTGATAATTGTATAAATGCATGCATCAGGTAAAAAATGGTTTCCACTTCGTCGTCGAGTGTGGTGGAATGCAGATCGTTAAGTCTACATTCATCTACTGAGAACGTGTATGCTGTTACAATATATAGACAGAATCATTGCTTGTAATACGGACTGCATCGTCAACAGCAAGGGACTCTGGAGATTCGCTCCTTACATCACGACAACATGAAAGTAGTCATTGCATGTTCGTCTGCAGTGATAGTTTGAATAGGAATAGTAAGAAGTGCAAAGTCAATGTTTGTTTTTCATCGGGAAGTGAGTGAAATTATTGTAGCAAGACATTCTCTTGCAGCCTACCAGACATTTATAAACACACAGCATTAGGTACATTTCTTAGTCAATAGGAAATTAAAAAATTAAAAATAAAATTTAAAATGTTTTTAAATTCATATTAACTAAATCATACACGTACTTAATATGCCATTAAATAATGCCTTTAGCTCTGAGTTCATCAATAATCTAAATTATATCTCATTTGACAGAAAGATATCCACTTCTCTGCAATGGCACCAACACCCGTAGTCTATCAACCAAGTCTTCAGAAAATCAGTAGCTAGACTTCACGTCACTCTTCGCAGAAGGTTCACGACACATGTCTGCGTCTATGTTCTTCTGTGATAAGTAGGTTGTTTGATACTTCTGGACCAGAGTACTAGGTTCGTATCTGCGTTTCTTCTGTCTCAACTTCAAGTAGCCCTTATCTTCAGCAACGTATTTACACTGTTGCTTTGTAGATTTCGGTACATCATCATCATCAGTAGAATATGCATATTTCACATCTTCACTTGGGGGGTCACATTTTCGTTCTCGATGTCCTCGATATTTGTAACTTCTTAGTTTATCACCTTACTTGTTAGCGGTGCATGTTTGTTGTTCACAACTTCTGACAAACTGTATGGCCCGTACTCTTCTTGGTAAATGTCTGCAACACTCGTATTTTCTTCTTCATACACTGTTTTGGAACACGATGCAGGCCCGTGTAATGTTATGGGCTCTCGAGTCATCGTTAGTTTTCACGACGAATCACCGGGAAGGCTAGCCATAGAATTGTGTTGCGAAAATAAGTTCAATGCATGCTGTCTTGTGCCAAGGAAAGGTGCATTACCTTTACATGTACCAGTGTGTGTCTTTATATTCTCACATCTACCAAATGTTAGTATTCTGGAGGTCGGTTTCTTTGAACATTTTCTGTGTTCATGCTGACTTGAATTGCAACTTTAACTGAAGGCCTTGCCACGGTAATTGCATTGTTTTCCATGTATTTGTTGAACACTCGGTGAAGTTTGGCATGAATTCGTACAGGACATACTCGATTGCACACCCTCAGTGGATTTCATCTTCTTCAAGCATATGTGGACTCGAAACACTTGTACTACTATGCAGTGCTGACTCCTCAGTGCTGACTCCTCACCGCTACCTACATGCAGTGCCGGTGCCGTACATGGTAGTTTAACAAACATGTGAATTTCTGTGGTTCCAGTAATTTATACCTCCATTCTGCCGGTCGAATACGAAGCTATGTTGTAATTCTCTATGTAGTGAGGTAGAGGAAAATCAGTATCCACCTATTTGTTAAGTGGCCTGAGTTAATTTGTTCTTAACTGTAGCTGATCTATCATATATAATGTCCAATCCGAACCCTTTCCCATGTATTCTTTTTCCTCGTGGCAAATCTGTATACTAGCTTCAACACTGTCTTCTATTTCGTACGTGTTATACAGAGGCATATTCGAGGTATTGAAGGCTCTCACTATATTCATTTTCATGTGGTTCTGGTTTGGTTTATTTGCATTCCAACCATATGCTTTATTTTACAGTGCCTTCTTTTTCCATCTCACATGTAAGTTGATGTATAATATTCTGCTTCATATGCTTGAGATATGTACAAGTATATTTCACCATGCCTGACGAATTAGATGTAACATACATCTCATAACACCGCGGAAAGCAGATTCTTTCAGTATGAATCCATTCCCATTTTATAGGCTTGCAACACACACAGGTGTAGGAGCTTTATATGTACACATTTTGACATGTTGTCATATGACTCACGACATAATTTTACCTGATGGTCATGTATTTCGCGTCGCACTTTGTCTGGAACGCATGTTACTTCATAACATGAGAACTCTCGACCACACTTATAGTAACGACTGTTGAAGTAAGCCCATATCGTCTTCAAACATTTTCCCGTTTTCTCATGTTCGACGGGTACTGCAACGTTTTTTAAAGATCTTGCCACTGTAGCAACACGAATATCTTAATGCCTGTGGAGAATTTTTCAATTTTCATGTCCAGGTCTGAGTTTGTCTATGGTGACAGTTCACCATAGTAGATATACATATACAGATACAGATATATACAGATAGTAGATAGTCCGGCATCCAATGCAGCAGATGCCGGACTTTCACATGTATTTTTTTTTATGCTATGTAACAATGCCATTCGTACGTGAAAGTTGCTAGGGGCGTCGCTCAATAATAACTCATGATTCAGTAGAGCACAGCAGTATCTGATGAGGTTTATTAACATTAAGCTTTTACAATAACTATTTATGTTACCATTGATCGGGGCAGCTTTGCATTGAATTTAAGATTATTCATTATTACATTTAATTGACACCATTTTATTTAAACCTAACTGGAAAGTCATCACCTTGTTAATGTTTCCGGAGGCTGATTCTACGAGACGGTTAACGATAGCCGGACACACTCATCTTCCTGGTCTGCTTCGCTGGTCGGGTCGACGCGCAAAAGACGAAAAGACGCTGTTTCGGGTGTTCCGTCGGTCTATATCAAGCGTGTGGTTCTGAGGCCTCACTCAGTGACCGATGGAGGGGATTTCTGCAACTGTCTTTTTTCGCAAGAGTCGACGACCAAATGGTGGTGTTGCAATCCCGCTCGTTTCCGCGTTTAATGTTTGAAGGTGTGATCAGGCAAGCCGTTCAGCTAAGGCCTGATCACACCATAGCAACATGTTAAGGTAGATTGCATTATGCTCGTAGAACAACCAGTCTCATGTCGATTTACATTGTAGCTATTATAAAATGACTACTTGCAGAAACAGCACAAATGGCTTTCTGGTGTATTTTCCATCTTCGCCCGAGATGATGTTCACTCTTCGAAATTCGAATAACAACAAAGATGATTACAACAATTTCACGTTCTGTATATATGTATTTATATCTTCATATTTCGTCAGTGGCATTTAATATTTTTTATGCATTGTGTGAAAATAAATTCAGCTATGTATTTTACCTAGTTTACTACACCACCATGCAGCTGCAAGTTTTATTTCCAGTCCCTTGAAAAGTTTATAATAGGACTTTCACTGTAGCTTCGAATCATGACCAACACTTTAACAATAAACCCGGCCTCTCTCCACTGCACAGTGTTTTACATCTTTCATGCCGCGTTGCTACTTTTACTATATATATTATCACAATAGCAACATTGTTTACGCCACATTGGTGAAGGATTGTGTACATTGTTCGCATTAAGGTCGGAAGTTGGGGATGTACAGCAGGCACCTGTTCGTCGGAAGTTTGAGACGATGTCAATACACTTTGTTGCTTAGCATGTAGATGAACAAGGTCTTTGAACTTTTTCATATGTATGTTTAAACTGTCAGTATGAGTGAACAAACCTTGACACTTATTACATCGATAGCCTGTGTGACACGGATTTAGCTTCAAGTTATGCTTCTCACAACAGCAGGAACAACGTTAACAAGCAACCTTAACCTTGACCTGACCTTGGATGACGTCGTTCGANCCCACAATAGCAGGAACAATGTTAACAAGCAACCTTGACCTTGACCTTAACCTGACCTTGGATGACGTCGTGCGACTTTGACTTGACCTTTCGCCACCATATCGAACATTATTTATTGCTTTAAACAAAAAAGAATCAGGTTTTTTTTTAAAATCGCAGAAAAAATTACAAGACCTCATATACCAGCGCTCCTAGCTGCGAACGGTAGATTCTCCCACACTCTGGTGGTGGGGATGGGAATCAAATATGGCCGCCTACAGCTGCCGACTGTTGGCATGAGCGGGAATTAAAGATGGTCGACTACAGCAGACGATGGTGATGAGGGAACGTCCAAGATGGAGGATGTGAAAGGCAAGAGAGAAAATAAAGGGGACCAGAAGTAATATGAGAGAACCCTAAGGCATAGGACGGACTAGAGAGAACATGCGTGTAGAGAGAGCGGCAGTAAGGAATTCCAGAGCAAATAAGAATCGGATTGCAAGAACATGAAGAGATTTGAAGGAATGATAAAGCAGGAGGGGGAAATGGGCAAATTCCGAAGAAAAAAACGGAAATCCAAGATGGCCGCCATTGACGAAGAATGACTGAGCATGTGGTTTCGGCGTGACGTAATCCAAGATGGCCGCCGTGTATCCCCGATCCCCTCCAGAACGCCAGTTGTCCCAACTCTGTTATTTTCCTACTACTGTGACGGGTAAGTGCAGCGTAATACCCAATAGAAACGCNAACGCCAGTTGTCCCAACTCTGTTATTTTCCTACTACTGTGACGGGTAAGTGCAGCGTAATACCCAATAGAAACGCGAATGTTGCAGGTCCTTACTTATAATGCACTGATTTGCAACTGTCTTGTGAACCAATTCAGTCGATAAAGGCGTCAGATTCCTATGCAAGGAAACTGGGCGAGTGTCCAGACATGTCGTTCCTTGATCGCGGTGTATAGTCTATTCGCGGTTTCTTCACACTTTTCGAATCAAACCTTTGAAAAATCACCGTATGTATGAAGTGTTTGGTTGTTTCCGGAATATGCCATGTATCACAAGCGAACCTTTATTTATAAATTATATTATTTAATATATTATTAATATGAATTAAAACAGTGAGAAAATATGTGTGTTGGTAATGCATAGTAAGAAATAGTTTTCATTCAAAATGTTATTAAACCGAGTGCTCACGAATGCGGTACGTTGTTCCTTTGGTGTAATTTTCTAGACGTGGTTGAGCTTTAGTTTGCATAAGGCGGAGGAATATCCTGGAAGCAGAACTTTTAGCAGGGCTTCAGAAAGGTTGAAAGTAACCGTGAATGGACACTATAGTATGTGGGCGCGAGATGCAGTTGCAGTGTTTGTGGACGGGGAAAGGGGGTGGTTCTGCCGAGAGACCGTACCGCGTGGCGCGGTGCCGGGTTCNAACGCATTCCATCTCGTCTATGTAGCTTCTCTTCACCTTTTCGTTTTTCTCCCACATCTTGTATCGCACAGGAGAGGGGTGACGGGGTTTTGCATATTCCCTGTCTCCGCTCCTCCTCTCTTGTCAGACCTTTAGCTAATTTTCTTGGCGTTTTGTCATAAAAACATTTTAATTTTTTCTCTTGTTTGAAACGCAGTTTAATTCTGTAACTGTGTGTACGCCAGACATTGCGGTAATTCCCCATTTAGTCTGACACATGGAACCAGTCCCTGTTTTCCGTCGGAGTTTGTTTGTGCGCATGCGCAGTGCGCTGGAAGTGCTGCCAACATGGTTTCCAGAAACAAAACTATGTAATGTTTTTTTTCTTGGTAAACAACGGACACGTCTAACGGCCGCAGTGCACAAAACTGCAGTAATGCGGAAGAATTTCTCAATAATTATTTCATGTTTAAAGAACTTCGGATACGTCGTCGGGTATTCTCGTGAAGTATTATAGCCAACGTCACAAATAAACTTTTCTCCTTCATGCACTGAAAATTCCATGATAGCTCTCTTACTTGATAAGGGCGGAATTAAGTAGAGAATTTCACGTCACTTAAAAGGGAGCAGCATATATCTCTGGGAGAGATATGTACTTTACTATTTATGGTTAGAATTTTCTCATCGATAGTGTTTGATGATTTTTCTAGATACATTCCTTTCAACATGCACAATGTTTGAAATATATATCGTAATGCCTGACAAGTAAATATATCGTAATGCCGGAATATTGCGTATATAGCAATAAGTCCGTATACCGCAGTGCCTGACAAAACTACAAAAATTCGTGTTCATGTTAGGTAGGTGTTTTACGATACTTCATAATCTAACAAAACAGAGTGAAGAACAGCCTTGAACTTCGCGTTAATGTTTATCTTTGCTTATAGAAATAATTTTGAGTCAGTGCTGTAAACTATAAACCCTAACGGTGTTCCCGCCATCGAGCAGGGTCGGCATGATAGGGTAGGCTAGCACCAAGTGGAGCCGGCTGCCCTAGCAGAGGGATGCACCTGTCCCTGAAGACGAATATGTCAGTTGATGGATGAATTATGGGGATGGGGCAGTGGCCGAATGAAGACCTAGGAGGAAACGGCAGTGTCCGTAGGAAATTTCCCCTTCGCGGGCCCAGGGATTAAACCGGGTACCCAGTGGTGGGAGGCCAGAGTCTAAACCTCTGAGCCAACCGCAGTTAAACTGCCACAGCATGTTTATAAGGGCTAAAGGCGAATTATAGGCTGTTCACGATGAAGTGAGCACTTTTGAGGCCCTAGTTACTTTCTCCTTTCTAAAATCCCCGCCACCTCTCTACTAGTTTCTCCTCTCCCAATAATAAAGAGCATGGTACCCACCTATCTTTCTCCTGTAGCATTTTCTCATAGTGCATGTAACAATTTTTAATTCTTTCCTGTCGAAAGGGTTTTTACGGTGTCTGTGCCGGTTTTTCCTTTTCTCTTCTAGATGTAGTTTAACTATAAGTACATTAGGGAGGTTTTTCATGGCCAAACTCGGTCATGGGAAACCCAATCCCTCTTTGCCGCGATGTACGTCTCCTTGCATGTTTTTCCTTCCCTTGTAGGCGTAAGGGGTTAGCCCTGAGACGCAATAATCCCGTTCCTACCGCGGACTAACACATAACACTTAGTTTTAGAGTAGGTTAGAAAAAAAAAAAAACTTTTTCCTTTCAACCATTTTTTATCCTTTAACCACCTTTTTAGTTCAATATTGTCATTTAAATAATAAACACAGTGTTTTTATTACGCTGCACTCCGAAGTTAACGTCGAAGGCTAAAACAAAACACATTTATTGACTATTATTCGAAGTGAGAGGGCTTTCAAAAGAACTCACTATACCGTGGATAGTCTATAAAACACTGCGTACTGTGAGACGCAACATGTAGCCAGCGACGCTGTAGCGTGCGGCTCTGTGCTACGAGTTGTCATTTTTCCCCGCCGCATGCGGCAGAAACGCATCGCTGCCCTCCGTCGCGTCTCCCATTGCCAGCGGGTAACCAGCCCGTGTTGCATTCTGCACGCTAGACTAATCGTACGTGTAGATCACGTGCAAAGATTGGTTGTCGCATATAAATAACTTTCAGTGGGGGTGAGTTGAGTTGGGGAGATTTGGGCGGCTCTTAGCAACGAGGTCTTTACAGCTTATAAGGGTGAAATGAAGTGGCAATGGAGCAGCGCTGGAATGTAAGGGCGAAGTAAACTGGAGATCCCCGAGAAAACCCGCCGACTAACTGCATCGTCCGGCACGATTCCCAGTTGCGAAAATCCGGAGTGACCCGGCCGGGGATTTAACCCTGTTCGCCTTGGTGGGAGGCGAGCAGTTGATCCCCCATACCGTGGCAACTGGAGTGAACAGCAAACCCATGTTAGGAAATTAATTCTCGCCTAGGACTGGCACATCCACAACCCAACCGCCGTCGGCAGGGCGAGGCCGCAGGCGTGAATCCATGGTTACCTAGATGTGTTTTTAAATTGAGAAAATGTTAAGCAAAGGTAATTTAAAAGGACGTATGTTAAGCCAAATGATTCCTAGGTGCCTTACAATATCTTTGTATACGATAGCTCAGAAAATGTGTACGATAGGGTATAATAATTAAATAAATAAAAAAAACTAATAAGAGTCTTGGTTGATGTAAATTTGTTTTAAATTACCTTAAAAAAATAACATTCTCAGCTCAGTATACATATGATCTCTTTTGGAAAATATAGTAATGTGAAGACAATCAAATATCTTTGAATACAATACTTAAATATTATTTACCTCTCATTTTTTTTTGGAAAATTATTTTTTAATTTTAATACAATTTTATAAAATACTTTTATGATGAGACCGTTATATCAATGGGGCCCCAGGATTTATATAATTTGTTTTGATAATATTGCATTGCATGATCACAAAATTTTTTTAATGCTATTCTCAAAAATTTTGAGCTACGATTATAAGTCCGAAGTAGCAGCATGCACATGCATGGTTATTGATTTAAGCCAAAATCATATATTTGTCGGGTTTCGCTGGTCCACTGGCGAAACTGGCAGACATGCCGAGCCAAACTCGTTAACAGAGCATGTTGCCTCGGGTGAAGAGGTTGCACCCGATCAGAATTCCATCATTTTCAGGAATACCAGGGCCAGCAACCCGACATCCATCAACTCGAGAACCGCATTCACCTCAAGTAGTGCACCGCACGAAGGCCACGATTCCAAATTTCAATTCTTCAGATAGTATAAAAGCAAAATGCCAAACAGCATTAAATTTGAGATGTTACATGACTGATAAAATGTCCAAGAAGGACGAAAAAGACGGAATCATCAAATTTCGAAAATCCCCTTAGCGAAACATTCATAAACACCAAAGGTAACCTTGTATGTGTTGCCACTTACAACATTGCAGAGATCGACAGGATGATCGTCGTGCAGCGCAAAGAACATAAGACATCATAAATAATTTCATAAGCAATATTGCTAAGTAATTAAGAAAATATGCGTTGTAGATGAAATAATTGGACTTAAAATATTAACTTATCCTTATGATTAATTATAACAATGCGTGCAAAAGAAAGTGCCAACTGAAAAGTTATTCTTTGTTTACAACATTAAACAAACAAAAGACAAATTTTTATAACTTAACAGAATTTTCTGCTACATATTTTACTTAAAAGAAACCTGTCATTTAATTTTATTTGTCATTTTGACCTATATGAACTATTTAATAGTAACTGCCATATTGGAGAGACCAAACATATTTAAATGAATTCAAACTTTGCTTGATAGATGGCAGTTGAAACCAAGAACGAAAAGCTGTGTTTTAAAAGGAAAGAATAAAACTTGCCAAACAACATAATTACTATGAAACGTGTGCCAACAAATGAAAACGGCACACATCCTAACCGCTCAGCCACCTCGGCCCCATGGGGTGACATCCTTTGTGTTTTCCGTGCAATGCGTATGTCCAAGGTAATTTTTCATATAATCAGAAAGAACTCTTGTTCGTAAGTTAAAAAGTTAACGTGTTCAGACCGCATAAATTGTTACATTTCTGGTCAAGGATACTCTGCGGTGGCTTGATTTTTAACGTAGTGTCCACTCTACAGCGGAACCAGGGATTGTCCTTGACGTTTAAAAAATGCGCGCTTCTTTTAAATTGTCGCATTGTCTGTCGCAAGCGTTTACAAATAAGCAGTTTTCAAAGCACATACTCCTAAGGCCGTGTTCTGCAGAAAGTCTTTACAGCACACGATGATCATACTCGCGAGTTCATATTGGGACTGGTATAAGTAGTGCGTTTGACAGGAAATAATTAAGGTGAATCCATAGCAAACGATAGAAGGTCACATCCGGCCATAAAGAAGAATTGCGGTGGCAGTGGGAAGTGCCATAAATAGGTCTCACTTGCGTTCTGTTTCCTCAGAATTTTAACCTGCGACTATAGGGTTCAAATACAGGAATATGTCCAGAAAAGATAAAGCATTGTCGCTATAGTTTAAAACACCGTTTAACGGAAGAATAAATATCGTAAACACAGGGATATGTACAGCGAAGAACTTGATGGTTGAGTGACACACATTTGGAATGATGGCAATAAACAGATTAAATATGTGTAAAAAATGAGGGTGAATTGACTATAACCGAGATAGAAAGTGATAAGGACTTTAATTAAAATCTAGATAGACGTTAATTATTGCGCTCACTGAGAATAAATAAGAGTAATAGTGGAAATAAGATAGTTTAATGTTAGTGATAGCTGTGTGAATAAATTAAAAACTATTGTTAGTTCCTTTGTTTTTTATTAACACACCTATCCCTCACGAACTCTGATAGGCCGTCACGCGTCTTGTAACAATATTGTCAGAAATTTTGATGCAAGCTATACAAAATTTCATGTATTGGTTAAAGTGTACNAGATAAGATAGTTTAATGTTAATGATAGCTGTGTGAATAAATTAAAAACTATTGTTAGTTCCTTTGTTTTTTATTAACACCTCTATCCCTCACGAACTCTAATACGCCCCTCACGCGTCTTGTAACAATATTGTCAGAAATTTTGATGCAAGCTATACAAAATTTCATGTATTGGTTAAAGTGTACTGAAAACAAATGTGAAATTTCTTAACCATTCTTCGTAATGTAGAGATATTAAACGCAGTCTGATGTGCAAACTCAGCGATTGTTTGCGACGCACACAGTGTTTAGCTTCCGGGCGTGGGCGTCGAGAACGTTGTAGTGTGTCGTGTGTCGAGCTGTGACCTCGAACGCGAGAGTTCTCGGCGCAATGATGACACACTCGTGCATCGTGATTGCTCAAAGTTCTTTGCTGACCAAGTACTCGCCCAAATACCGGTGGTTAATTCTGGTATTTTAATTGTCTTTTAACTGTTGCGTTCATTTCAGTTATTACTGAAAGTCTCTTCTGGCCAAATACTACAATCGTACTTCAATATTCCATTCACAACTGTGCTTCTTAAGACTCGGCTCCGCCCGTTTTGCAGAAATGCTTCGTTTTAGCGTCATAAATTTGGATTCATGGTAATTACTGACTGTACGATTATAGAAAATTTACATTTTACTTGCTGTTTAATATTTTTGTGGATAATTTTAATTGCGTTATCTGCTTGTTGTAATAAAAAATTAATATGTTCTCGACTTTTCTATAATCTTACTTTGTCAGTAATTACTATGAATCCAAAATAATGACGCAAAAACGAATAATTTTTGTGCAGGGGGTGAAGCCGAACCTTAGCTTTAATCTGTGTGCTTATTCAGAAATCGCTGCAGCTGTCGCTTGGACTCATTCCTCTCGCTATGCGTTCAATTCTTAACTTACAAATTACGTAATGCTGCCCGCTTAGGAGAGAAGACTAGGACTCGCTGCCTCGCTGGTTAGTAAACGCCAGTTTCAATAAACAGGAAAAAAAAAAAGTAGTAAATCTCACCTTTTATGATAATTGCTGTTAAAGAACCTTACACTATACAGTTTCTCAGTAAAATGTTGTTTTATAACGGCTTGTCTTAGGCCGTGTTCGAATTGGCCATTTAGTATAAGTTATTAGTATTTTAGTGTTTAGTAGCATTCTATTCGGACACCGTCGATAGTCACTAGCTCAAAGATGGTTGAGATTTAATAATTTAGTAAATTTCGTTACGTACTAAAAACCAAATACTAAAATACCAAATACGTCATCATTTTAGTAGACTAATTCTGGTCACGTGACCTTTTGAGTAAACTAAAAGTGCCAATTCGGACACGGCCTTAGTATCCCTAATTATTTGTTGCAACGTCAAAGCTAATATCTTATTGAACTGCCACGTCATTACTCTTTCTACGTCTATGTGCAAGTCAAGTTAACGATATTAATTAATAAAACCGGAAGGGACTGGATAAAGCTCTTGAGTGTGTTTTGCGGCTGGCAGCATTTTGTTGAAATCCCGTGGAGTGCACGCGTTTATTTACGGTAACCGGTAGACCGTAGCCTGCCACGAACAACGAACCTCATCATATATATCACAGTTTTGGAAGGGGGAAAAATGGCATGAAACTGTTAAATGTGCCACACTTAATATGGCATATTTTCAAGTATAATCAAACACATGACTGTGGCTTCCTGAATATTGTTTTTCTGTCGTTTGTTGTGTAGGAGCTGGTATGGTGAAGTGTGCTAATGTTAAAATTACGTAAGATTTTATTTCGCACGTAAAACACTCGCCAAGGTGTTAAATGTTTTAAAGGCTTTCTCCGTCATTTCACGATTGCTACGGTATGTTGTATAGGCGTTCGGACGTGCTAAACAGCAAGATAACTTGCCTACTGGCGTTTTGTGCCTAGGACGGAGAAAATGCAGTGCACTTTTTTTTCCGGCAACGTGTTGCCTACGAGAGAAAATGTTCATACTGATGCTATATGGCTGTGACTTTTGCAGCAAATACCATAATCAGTCAAATGATTCTGCTGTAGGGACTTCAGGAGAGTAGATTGCCGAGGAACTGTTTCCATGAAAATAAACAACCGCTGTGCACGAGGCGATGTTATGTAGGTANCAGGAGAGTAGATTGCCGAGGAACTGTTTCCATGAAAATAAACAACCGCTGTGCACGAGGCGATGTTATGTAGGTAATTTGCAGGTAATTATAATTGTACATTTGTGACTCTTGTGTTTATCAGGCAAATAAATATAGGTGGCCATAATNTTAATTTGCAGGTAATTATAATTGTACATTTGTGACTCTTGTGTTTATCAGGCAAATAAATATAGGTGGCCATAATTTTCCGTGTAGTGGACTGTAAATATCGTGTCGGAAAGATAGCAACTGTCTTAAAATATAAATTAAATCGTAGCTTTCAAAATTACTCGCTTAACCATTCATGGTAATTTCGAAAGCNGCAACTGTCTTAAAATATAAATTAAATCGTAGCTTTCAAAATTACTCGCTTAACCATTCATGGTAATTTCGAAAGCGCACTGTAACGGAATAGTGTAAATGTTTGTGACTGGTGTAAAAGGAGAGAGGGAGGTGGTAAAGAGGGTGCGAATTGTATACAGGCTGTTACGCTCAGTATGCATGCGATAAAGGACAACGAATTGAATATTTTACAAGAGGGAGCCAATGTCCGGAGATGTGTTATGGGGCGTCAAGATAATATAACACTTCGGACATAGGACTACAAATTTAATTAATAAGAAAAGGAATAAAATATTGTTACAAGACGTCAAGGGCGTATCAGAGTACGTAAGAGATGGAGGTCTTAACAAAATAAAATAAATACATTTTATTTATAATTTATTTGTAATGTTATTAATATTCGCGCAGCTATCATTTATAGTATTAAACTACGAATCTCCACAATTTCCTCTTGTTATTCTCAGTGAGCCCAATATGTAATGTTTTAACGCAATTTTAATTAACGTTCTGATCACAGTCATTATATCCGTTGTTCAATTCATTCTGATTATTTATACATATTGAGTTGCAACCCAGCGGTAAATGACAGAATCTTATCTTACCAAACTTTCCAAACTAAGGTTTTAGTAAAAGTTTATATCCGCTTATTCGAACATTCGTCAGTGCATCCACCACTGTATCTACACAGGACATTCGAAAATTACTGTTTCGATTGATTCCAGTTAAACCGTTTGCTTCACCGGTTCAACCGGCTTGAAAATTTGTTGAATCTGATGGATATGCATCGGAACAGCAACCGATGAATTTTCGAATGCTTAAGTAAACACACCTGCCCGAAGTTTTCAGGCATTCAAAAACATACAAAGTTAATTAGATCATAGAGAGATGGAAACTGTAGAATTGGTGTATAATTTCATTAATTTGCGCCTGGAAGTCGATGCAAATGCTGCTGCAAAATCAACCTTATGCTCGAAAAATGCCTTAACCTGTGCACTCCGGTTTTTTAGCCACGTGTGGACCCGTGGATGAATGTTCATTACGCGGTATCATAACACGAAACTCAGTTTCGGAAACTTGTGTTTCGCGTGTTCATTTATGCCGGAAATCAATGGTACTATCAAATAATTAATAATAATCACTTATTTTTATTATGCTTATACGAAAAATAAATAATTTTTACAGAAAAATCATATATATGACCAAAAACTCGTTTAAATTTGCATATGTTTTTTTATAAACCATAATTAAAAATAGGTATTTCATAACATTTTATTAAGTGTTAATTATTTTAATACTTACACCAAAATTCTATATACATTAGGCATTTAGACACATAATTTTTTATCACGCAAACATCTAGTTTTGCCTTTCAACATATACCTGTACTGCATATCATGCAATATTTACGAACGGAACCAAAATTTCGTTTTTTATACTGCACACGAGACTTAACGTTCTATTCGAAACTTGCAATAAGAAAACCTCGGTTTTGAGATTTTGCGAAACTTCATTTTCGCGGCGTTTATACCGCACACAATCTCTACTTTTCGAAGCCGAGAATACCAAAACAGTACAATAAATATTTTCACCGAAATTCAAATGTAAATACGTTATTAAAATGCAAATAATTGTAGAACTGTTTAACAGATTATTTGCATTATTACCTTATCTCCGGGTACAAAAAAGTTTTGTTACCAGAAATATTAATCTGATTCCTTTTCTTTTATTTGTAAAAGTATTTTACGAATATCGATATATTAATTTGAAATATCGATACTGTCACCCTGTGTATCGATGTAAAATATCGTACACACTTCACAAACGTGCAACAAGTGATACAAAGTTCACACGTCAGATGCCGCTGCTGGAGGCGTACAGTAGTATCGCGTGGGGCTAGACGTCGACGCTGCCTGTTTCTCCCGGAGGAACATAGATGGCAGGAGTGTAAGGCTCNCCGGAGGAACATAGATGGCAGGAGTGTAAGGCTCGAGGCCTGCTGAAGTTATAACTCAGGGGAAGGAATGGGTAGTTAGTTTGACCGTTGGCGCGCATTGGACTGTGCGCTTTGGAGCATAGGTCGAAGAGGGACGCAACGGTCGAACGTTCATAAATCGCTGAGGCTGTCAGGTGTGGCGGCTGTCTGGACATTATTTTCGTTGGAGTGCCCGTGTTTTGTGATCAGCCATGGATAGTGAAGTGAAGAGAGTTGCCGAGTCGCTTTTATCGGACGCGATATCAAACGGTGAACCGGCGTTGAAATCTTTGATACAAAACGCCGGCAAAGGGCGGGACGATCATAAATTGTTGTTGTGGAACATTCTGGATCCACGTAAGTGTACATGTATTTATTAATAAACTACCCGTTTATTTTTACTACCTATCAGGTATTCGGTCCATTGTCCTAATTCACCAACTGATGTCACTGGGCGTCAAAACAATCATGGCGTCACGTGAAAAAACCTGCAAAGAAGTAAGAGTATTTTATAGCCTAGATAAGCTAAGTTTGAATAAAATTGAGTTATTTTTTATTATGTAAGTTTTCACAGCCACAAAGTTTTATCTTATTTTATTCTAGAATTTTTGACCTTGTCTTCTATCAGTGATCAATGGGAGGTATTCTAAATAGGCTATTTATTGACGGTTAAGTGAGCACTTTTGAAAGCCCTCACATTTAGAATAATGGTCACTATATTTAATTTTAGCCCTTTAAGACGTTAACGAGTGCGGTGGAATATACACACTGTGTTTTTACATGGCAATATTTATTTTAAACTGGGGTTAAAGCATAAAAAATGGCTGAAAGTAAAAAGTAACTACGCACTCAAAAGTGCTCACTTTACCATGAACAGCCTATAGTAGCGGATGACACAACTATTGTACACAATTGAATGTCCGGTTATTTGGAAGGTTTTATTGCTGGGAATGGCGCAGGTGACCACGCCTTTTTAAAAAGTTGCGTGTTTCAACTGTTAACGTTTTAAATTCTTACGTAAGGCTAGGTTAAATGACTGTAATACAAGATTGATGGCTAGCAATTCAGTTAAGAAATTAAAATGCATCCTCTTAATTGTTAATGCACCTAAATATCAAACTATATTTAGTCTTCGTGTTTAAGTACTAGTATAAAAAAACTTTAAATTTTCCGATGTCCTGCTTTGTGACAGTTTTGCTTTTTTTGATACATAATAAATTCCTGCTTAAATTTGTTGGATATCATCATTATTAACCTACTGTTTATCCCGGTATCGTTGATTTGATTCATCTATGTTAATTTTAACCACTTCAAAAACGGATGATGAACACGTAGATGCCTTGAATGAAGAAATATTTGAGTAGAAAATAGAAATTGACCGCCTGTATAAAATTGTATTTTGGAAGGTAATTTTGAAATTATTTTATTAAGGGAGTGACTTACTGTATCAGGGGTTGAGTGTTATTTTTTTGTTAGTTTGCTGGGGGGGNGCGTTCCCCACGTTAATTCGTACTGCGGCGTTATTCTCGCACCAACTACGTAATGTGGGCTAACACGAGAAAAAAACATTTGTTTAAGTCAGTCTTTCTCATTCGGGAACAATCCATTAGTCTGGAAAGATTTGATATCCGAAAAGTTTGATATACACTTCTCGTAGTGATGACGGAATAATAAAATTTGCGTAAATGCGTGCTGGTTTGAAAGATCACGGCATTTCCTATTCAAGGAAGACGTTAATTTGACTGCATTGGCGAGGGCATGTAATGCAGTGGTTAGTGGAAGTAAAGTTCTGGTATGAGGTGCCAAAATTATGGTACATCCGGCAAAACTTATGTACTTTGCACGTAAAGGTCACCCTGGGCGGTTTTTTTTTTAGAGGGAGGGAGTCAGTTGAACTAGCGAGTATGAGGGTGCAAAGTTTTAAATGTGGCATGTAATGTTTTTATTATTGTAGAATATTTTTGTGACGTACTTTTAAAACTGTATTTTACGCAATCATGGTAAAACCTAAGAGTCTATACATGTAGGGACGAGACAGGCTGGCTGTTCCTTCGGTGTGGCAGTACCCATTCTCTAATTGGTTTTTTTCTGTTAGTCGGATAAAATCGCCGCCCCAACAGCCCGACAAAAGTAGGTTCTATTTCTACTTTCCGTCGTGTAAGGCTAGTCGGGCGCGCAAAAAATTTAAATACAACAATAGAAAACAAGATTTGGTGCGTATTTCCCTACTATAGTAAATAATAAATTAACTTGCCGCCAAACTAACGTTCCGGTTTGTTTTTAAATACTTTTTTTCTCTTATAAATTCAAATCTTTCCAAAAGCAAAATAATTCACTTTGTCGTGGGTTTTAAAAAAGTAAATATTTGATATAGTAAGGATAACTTGCCGTTTTAGGATTTTACAACAGCCAATCACCACACTTGTCAGGGCAGATTTCGTCGGGGTATTGTGAACACTGAATAAAATATAATATGAAATTCCGTCGAACTCTGACGCCTTGTCGGCCTGTCGTGTCGTGGGGCTGTTGTGACTCCAGCTTTAGGGAGTGTTTCAGCATTGAATGTTAGTTAAGGCAGTGGCGCTAGTTTCTATGGGTGACAAGAACGTATTAGTGTTGTGTAATTGAGACGCAGAATATTGAATAATTGGCTATATGCGCTAACGTTTTCTACTCGGGTTGGAGGCAAGAAACTTTATTCCTAGGGAGAGTTTGGCGTAGGGAAAATTCCCGACGCGAGGTGCGCTGGTGTTCCAGAGAGACCGCCTTTAAACTGGCTAAAAATAGAGAAATACTTAGGTTCAAATTGTTTTATGTAGACTTACCTACTAACGTTATTTCCTAAGTATTATGCTCGCTCTCCAGTAGACCTAGTGTTCATAAGCGTAAACAGTTAAAAATGAAATTTTCGGCATGTTGTAGAGTTTTCTTAAACAATCTGATTTAAGTAAAGAAAAAAATTTACTAATTTAAAGGCGAAGTTAAAGATAACTGTCATTAAAATGAGTTTTTAAATTCGATTGCCACATTTGAATATGTTAACTGATAAACCAGTCTTGTGCGAAATCCACTTTGACAGATTTAAAAATGTGAACATCGTTAAATTTCCACTTTAGTAATAAAGTTTACTTAACGTAGGTTCTAACACGATACAAATAAGATTTTTTTTTTTAAATATGTTTTATGAAAATTGCAATTACATATCCCGTTTACGTACAGAATTGAGAAAATCAAGTAACTTACACAAAAAACACCAGTGCCATCTAGCGGCGAAAATTGTTTGCCAAACTATCATCATTTAACTTCGTAAACTGATTAGAATAAGCCTTAGTTACGCTTGGAAAGTATACTGTAATATGTCGTCGACTCTTGTAGAGAGCATCCGCTGTTAATGAATACGCTATACGAGCATTAAAAAAATCTGACAATTAAGAAAATACGTGGTATGAATGTAACGGTCGTCCCTTTCCCAGGGTTTCTTTCAATGGTTAGCCGGTGGGAGGGTGTATCAGCTACCCCCTTTAATTTGAAAAATACCTCCTCCCTCCCCCGAAAATTGCAACAATAATCATGTAATTTAGTAGATGTGATGTGAACAATAACCACACGTGCAGGAAACCTTTTAGAAATGAAACTTAACGAATTCTGTAAATTATCTCCTAAACTGTTTCTCAGTGGAGTTTTCATTCTGTACATAGCACTAAAATACTTTTCAACAGTGGCTGTTGATCTTGGTACAGTCAGTATTTATACTCCGGTGTTTTAAAGTTGATCATAACCAAAAGAAGATTGAAGAATATATAGTTCAATGGTGATGTATTGTTACCGTTGGAGGCCAAACATTTAAGACTTTCAGATTGGCTTGCGTGCTATGTAAATACTGGCCGAGTATGTTAACATCGGAATAATTTCACCACATTCAGCAGGTAAGTGTTCGTTGTTAACGCACACTACCAGTATTTACATGGCATAGACAAATTATTTGCGAGCACATCTGAAGTAATTTAAATGTTGGTCTCCAATGTATTACTATTAACATATATTCTTAGGTTTTCTTTTGGTGGTGATGAACTTTAAAATACTAGTGTAAAAATACTGATACCAAAATCAAGTCATTGTTGAAAGATCCTTCAGTGCTATGCACAGAATAACTACTGAGAAACCTGCTAGGAGATAGTTCACTGATCATTGTATGAAAATTTCTATTTAAGGAGAGGAGATTCCAAGTGAAAAATTCCGACGCAGAATTCTGGAGCACTGCTACTAAGCCAAAGGAGAAAGTCTGCTTTGAATGTGGACCAAAACAATTAACAGATAATTGCACTCCGCAGGTTTTTGACCTTATGTTATTTTACACGTAAAATTTTCATCTGATTGTAGCAGACATAATGATTTTTCACACCCCCCCCNACAAAATAACCTTCCCCTTCCCGGTTTTTTTTTTTTTCAGAAGAAACGCTGCCCTTTTCATCACTCCAGTTTATGCTCTAGTTTTAAAACTTACTGGACTTGGTGCTTACAATCGTTTTCCACGGTTTTGTACTGCCGTAAACAAAGAAAAAGCGGCAATTAAAATTACGAATGTCGCCGTAGTGCGATAACGAGACGAGCTGCACGCCCCCACGTTCTTTATTAGTGTTTTAGAACGTTGTACAAGACTAGTTTCTTGCTGGTCTTTGGATGTATCCGTAGGCAAACGATACAGATCTTTAGCGTATACATGCGTATACAACGATCTTGGAAAAGCCAGGTATGTACCGTTTTTGATAGAAAAATTCTAACGAAAGGGTAAGACACGGTACACCCTTAATACTTGTATTGATGTTTTTGATATTAGTATAAAATCAGTAATATAAATTAAAATTGTGTCGAACGCATTTTTGTTGGAGAAACGGTGGCTGTGCTGAGTTGGGTAAGCTTGGACATTTTAACGTAGATTTCACTCTAGTCCCTAGGTCAGTTCGAAAATTGACACGGTCATGTACTAGATCAGTCGTGGCCAACTTAAGATGCGCCACATTTAGAATGTTTTGCTTTAAACGTGCCGCCAAGAACATATAGGTATTGTTATCTTAAGAATTAAAACTGACAGATGAGCAATACATGTGATCGCAGAGCAGCAGGAAAATTACATATGGATCTGTCATCTTCAGTGGTGCATGGCACCCCCTCGCCCTGCGATGCATGCTGCAACAACACTGTCTGGCACGGAGATCAACAGATGGCGGATGTTGTCCTTGAGGCAGACGGGCCCACAACTTTTGGGCGGTGTGCTCCAAATCCCGAATAATGTGGCAGCTGGCGTTTCAACTGGCCACACACATGCTCGATTGGACACACTTCAGGGGAGTGGGCAGGCAGTGTGTTTGGACAAAACGTGGCAGTCTTAGACGACTCTTGCCGTGTGCGGTCGGGCATCATCCAACTGGAATATCGCGCCTACAATCCCGGCCAGAAATTGGAACAGATGGTGTAGGATCCTGTCCACGTACCATGGGGCTCGTTAGTGTTCCACGTAACACTAAGAGAGCGGATCGGCTGTCTTTGGCTATGGCTCGCCAGATCATAATGCCTGCTGTGGAGGTGTACCACTCTATAGCGAGATTGCGATTTTGGTGTTTACCAGGGTCTCTTCACACCCGGGCACAATGATCATAAATCACCATGATCAAGCGGCTACTTATCCCTAAATGCCACATATCGCCAACCTGTGGTCCAAATTGCTCTGGCCTGGCACCACTGCAAACGGAGCCGCCGCTGTTGCAGAGTAAATGATAGCACCCATTATGAGCGCTGGAATCGCATATTCACCTCGACAAGGCGTTGGTGAATGGTTCGTGGGCTCACAGGAGTCCCATTACTTGCCAGTATCGTAGACCAGGGTCGCCATAGAATTCCTACGCGCCTGGCGCACGATTCGTCGATCCTCTAGAGTGATAGTCGACCTCGTCCATTCTGAGCCGCACCTCCATGTGTGGGTGCCTTCACGTATAAGCTACTCCCAACAGCATCGGGCAATATGGTCCGAACGATCCACACATAGTGGGATACAGGGCGATACAACCGCCTTATGGTTTTCAGCCCAATTAAGTCTTCTTTTCTATATCCTTCACTTGCGTAAAGTGACATCTTTGGCGTCTTCCCGACTTGCGGTGTTCTCATCGTGTTGCGTGTTACTTACGAGACTACGTGGTGACCCGATATATTTAATGGTATAAAGTCTGTAGCTAAGTTCAATGGTGCGCCATGTAGACGGGCGCCTTTGCGTTAACCCAAAAGGTTCTAATATTATTTTGTTTTTAAATTTTTCGGAATTATACCAGATTAAACAAAACAAATTAGCATATGTTTCACGACGATATTGAACGTGCCAATACTTAGGTGACAACTTCTAATAAGTCAGTTAAATTTTACAGATGTTTGGAAGCCAACAGTGTTACAGGCGGTCGCTCTGCGAGCGTGCGATGCACGGATTACTTACGGACGCGCGCGCACTATCAGTTGCAACCGGAAATGCAGCGGGTTTTCACAAAGGAATGTTTATAGAGCGTGCCTGTTATGCCCATGGGGGCGCGTGCCGCTTCCCATTTTGGATATCGGATGTCTTTAAGATATACTTGAATAAATGTTCTGATCATTACGAATGCCCTAGTTTCTTACAGCGTGACTCGGGGTGCGTTGAACCTTCCAGATCAAGACCAGTGATAGTATAAAATTGCGATGGCCCTCCGAACCGGCAGTTTGAGCGTCGGGAGTCTTGGCGGTTGTGCGACGTTAAGCGATAGACAAGCTAGAAGAGCAACGAGCAGTGCCAGAAATGACCAACGGGAGGAAAATCTGAGACTGCTAGCATCGGAGCAATGAAGGGTGCAACTGGGAGGCTGGGCTCATGACTGATTGCGTAAGTGAAAGACATGACAAATGATGAGACAGACTGAACGTGTGTTAATGCTGAGTATGAGTTAGACTATAATAACACACACTCTAAGGGTTAGTTGAAATATTCATTAAATATTGCGCTCACTAAGAAATATAGTAATTGTGGTAATAGATTAATCCTGTAATTAATAGTTGTGTGAATAAATTAAAATCATATTTAGTTCTTTTATTTTTATTAAGACCTCCGTCCCTCACAAACTCAGATACGTCCCTCAGGCGTCTTGTAACCATAGAAAAATTAGAGAAGCGTATTCCTAGATAGCGTTAATTTGTTTAATCCTCCCTAAAGGGCGCCGCCTACTAGGAGGTTTTTTTTAGCGCGTTTTAGACTCTGAAGCAAGCGAGCGATAAGGGCGATACTGACACGCGCACGTAATGCCCCATCGCTCCTACGCGCAAAGCACTGAACAAGCGTGCAGTGTTCTCGTCGTGCTGCGTGTACCTATGGGACTTAAAGCGGCGACCCTATCAATTTATTGCTGGAAAGTTTGAAGCAAAGTTCAGGCCATGTCCATATCATGGTTTCACGTTTTTCCAACCAGTACGTTTAGAGATACATAAATGTAAAAAAACCCTTTTTAACTATGTTGGAGGGTTCGGAAATGTGTAGTAATTAAAACATGCAGAATGTATTTTAGAGTATTTCTCTTACCTCATCTTAAGTTCGTTTCGTTTTCGTACATAGGTATAATGGGGAGACGTTTAATGGTTTTGTAAAAAAAAACTTTGATTTCGACCACTGCAACACAATTGCAGCGCCAGGCAGGCGGTTCACTTAAGTTTGCATATTTTAAATAACGTTAAGCTACCTAATCTTGCATAAGGAATCGCTCTCAAGTGTGTTGTGTCAGGAACTTTAACATGCATTTATAGATTAATTCTTTTCTAGTGGTTAATGTTACTGTGTGCTAGCCATAGCTGAGGTGTGAGCCTGGCAACGCAGGTGGCTGCTCGCGCGCACAGCTGTTGCGCAACGAGTTCAAGGCCGTCCAGTTGAACATCTCGTCGGAAGGAAAAGTTAGGAGGCGGGGAGAAGGTTCGATAACTGTTGTGCTGTGGCCGATAAGGCGCCAGCCCGTGGACACGTTCGCCTGTCGCGATACAAGGCTCGCTATCTCGCAGCAGGTTGACGCGTGCCGTGGCCGTAGGCGGAATTGCCAGCACAAACTGCTTCCGCCAAGTGAAGCTTTGCCCAAAACCATCCGTCGCACCAGTCAGTCATCAGTCTGTTGAAAGCGATTCACAACAATCCGTCATCCGTAAATCTTTCTGTACGGCAAAATTTCAGTGCGACCTCATCGTGACCTTTTTTTAGTTGGAGGTACATTTTGGTCGGAAATACATTTTGTGGTAATTTATACTGAATTATTGTTTACATTTTTAATTCGTGAATTTACCACCTAAGGTAATATACACAGATCCACCGCCTTGCGTTTTATTTCAAAGTGCGTATTCGCGTCTACGGAATGTCGTCAGTAGGCGGTGGCCCATCCGTGATCACGTGACCACCGGAAGGACGGGCGACTGACGAATGCGACGAATAGTAGTTAGTCTACCTCGAGGGGTGTGTTTATGCGAGAGGCAAAAATCTATGAAGAGCTACGGATGACACCGGCCGGCACATGCAGAGCGATATCGCCTGTACGCGCAAAGTTCACCGCTCGTGCAGTGTACCGTCTTACCGCTGAGACTATGGGTCTTTAAGCGGTGACCTTTTTTTTCTCTACGCTGGCAGTCCCAACGCACTCCCATCGCAATTTAAAAATAATTCCAGGTTCGCATATTTTGAAGAACAGCAGTCTGATAAGGCAGTTATCAGCCATGCTGGAGAGTATTAAAAAAAATGTTTCCATTGTGCGTGTTGTCTTGAAAGTTCCATGCATGATTACTCTTAAGGTTTTTTGTCAACCATTTTAGGCGCAAGGTTACTGGTTTCCTTAAAAAAAAAAATGATTCGCTGAGAATTTAATAAGCACGGCATGTGGCTGGAAAACTGTTTTGTAGAGCGGTTTCAGATTGTGGACAAAGCAAACAAAAATTAAATTTAATATGGTCTAGTGAGACAAGGCTGTAGTAAAGGGTTTTCTTTCTCCTGCCTTTGGTAGCGTAGTGTGGCTTGCCTAAACATAACGCAAAGTTATCGCAACGAGTCCCATGTTAAGTTCAACATAATTCGACTTTGACGGTGTTTCGAGGTACTGAGCAGGTGCGATTTCCTTTTTCTGGTGAATATCCATTGCTGGTTACGTTATTTTCCCTGAAACCACTTACTGTCGTTTACCACTGCAGCTGAGAACGTGTGAAAGCGAGCAGCCACATAAGACAATCTTTTTCAGCTATGATAGATTTGCTTTTGTACGCGGACATTGCTTGAAAGGGCGTGTCCGCATGCAAAAAAAAAATTACCCGTTCTAGCATTGATGTCAGGCTGATTGAGAAAGAGATATTCACAACTGTACATTCATTGGAAACACTTGAGCATTGCTAGAGAAAATCCTGAGATATATATTTTTTTATTCGGTGTCTAAGCTTTTGTCTGACGGATAGGACATTTTAAATTCTGTATTTTTGCCACAAGCGTGTGAACTTCGTAATAAAAATGCGTAACCAAGCAATTATATACTTACGCATACCTGGTAAATGGACCCGCTTTGCAATGTTCTTTAAAATTGTTTCTTATATGATACTAGTATTCGTGCTCCCAATATGATATCTACGAATACAACACGCACGACAGACGACGTACGAATGGTTCTTCTAAAGGCCTTACGCACGGTAGAAACTTTGTTTTGTAGCCCTGCAACATAGTGAATCTATATTTCGAGACTACGGTATGAACATATTTAGCCAAAGACTTGCCAAACTAGGATACACATCTGCCTTTGAACTCTTGCAAATTAACAGAAAACCGCATGTGTTAAAAAAACTTTCTTGGCCATAGTTTTATGATTTTATCGGTAGTAGTAGTTCGCCAGAAAATATACATTGAAAAAAATTTGTTCATGAGCAGGTTGGGTTTTTGGTACGGGTCTTTAGGAGATACTACTATTAATATTGGCAGCAGAAGTTTTTCTTTTTATTCAGAGTTAGACTTGCTGTGCATATACCTTGCAGGCAGGAAGCCATGTCACGGCGTCGAATGACCACACAGCCTTTCATGCATCATATTTTCAGCTGCCTGTGACCGTGTCAGGTTTCAACATCAAGCATTCATTTCGTTCTTATGCAGTGCTTTAAAGGGAACAATTCGCGTTTAATTGTCTGTTCTCTTTCGGACATTGTTAGGCGAGGTGTGTGCTAATGCCTGCAGATAAAGCGATGGTTTGTTTTTACGAGTTTTGGTTGCCGTGCACGAGTCAGTAAGTAGAAAAACGCAGGAAAGTACAATAAAAGGGAAATTGTACGCAGTAAGTACGTTACGTGGGACCAAAGAAAATCTCATACAGCAAAGTGTAAAAATCATAGTGTGTATAAAAGTGTTCTGCTGTTTGATAATTCATCGTTATTGACATATTGAAATTATTTATTGCTTTAGGAAAGTGGAATGTCTCGGCAAAAGTGTATCGTTACATGCTTCTGCTCTGCATAGCATCTCTTACCCCGTCCTTTCGAGCGAGCGAAGGTGTGCGCCAAGGTCAGGTGGGCGGTAACACGAGAAGTGCGCAGGCGATTTACAAAGGCGAGCCGTCGCGTGTGCGATATAAGCCTATTGGGATTTAAGCGCTCTTGAGCTTCAGCGGATTGATTTTCTGAAGTTATCTTCTTGTTGTCAGCGTACTTGCTTCAGCGAGACTGTGGGTGCGGGGAACCTTCTAGATCGGGCCAGCGAGACTACTTCCGGAAGAGCGTCGAGAGGCGGCAAAGGCGACCAGCGGGAGTGAAGTCTGCGGACTGCGAGCATCGTTAAAATGGAGTCTAAAAGACGGGTGGTACTATTGATCGGGATGCGTTAGAGTGAGACATTTGGAATTATGGCAGTAGACAAATTGAATATGTGTAAAAGAGCGTGAATTGACTAACCAAATCACTTTAAGGATTTTAATTAGAATTGAGATGCATTAAATATTGCGCTCGCTAAGAAAAACAAGAGTAATAGTGGAGATGGTTTAATGTTTTAAATAATAGCTGTGGGAATAAATTAGAAATTCAAATTTAGTTATTTTATTTTTAGGGCCATCAGTGACAGTACTATTAAAGAAGAATTTCCACGCGCAGTGAGACCCAGACCACGTGCTGCTGGCGCGAGTGGCTGCGACGACTACGCGCATGGTCGCTTGCTAATCAGTCCGCGTCCAAGGCCGAGAAACAATTAGGGAGACCATTAGTCGCGATCGAGACACACTTCCTTCGCGAGCCATTAGCGAGGGCGGCGTCTGCATTGACACCGCAGCGACAGCAACTACTTCGCCCACACTCGCTTGACGTTCGGCGAGGAAAACTGCTGTGTCGGCAGGCACTTGCGCACTGCCAAGTAGGGCTGGGCGATATGGCGATATATCGATCACGAAAAAGTATTTCTGAAAGATCGCTATATGCGATGTAGGCTATATATCGCCATCGATTTTCAGTACTCTCTGCGGGCGATGTATCGCCATCGATTTTCAATACTCTCTGCGGGCGATATATAGCACCAATACCGAGATTGAAACGAACCTTTGAGAAATCACCCTAGGAGTAACATTTCAACCTTGTTTTTTTCAATAACTTGAATACCACAAATATATCACTGTGATTAACTTTAAAGTGTTGTATTCTTGAATAAATGAAAATTTAACTCAGTATCTTCTATAAGTTGTAAAATTTATTTCGTAGTCAATACTAATTAAAAACATTGAGAGCAGCGATGTTTTGGCAACGGCGAGTTAGAAATAGTTCAGTTAAAATATTGTTTTGACGAAGTTTTTGGTATCATATTTGTAAATTAAATGTTGCCTATTGAAATATTTAGGTAGCACTGATGGAAACATATTTCATTGTTACAGTTAAAAAATAGCGCAAAATACGGTGCGTAGGCTCTAGTGGCGTGTTTTTTTTTTTCAACCGAGGAAGAAACTTCAAATAGACTGTTGGTGGAGCGGAGCTTCTCACTCTGACTTTCGCCCTCTGGAAGTTTCGCTGAAAAATTATACAAGTTTTCAATTTTAGCATATTTCATACTTACACATTCAAAAATAATTATTTTTGCGGTAATAACTTACAACTGAAAAGAGACTTTAATGTTTGAATACTTGTTATAATATATTTAGATGCGATAGCGAGAGGTTTACAAATTCGAAGTTGGCAGTTGTGGCGTCTGGCGAGTGGTGACTTGACATGGCGTGTTGGTGTTCGAAGTGTTAATTTTTCTTGTTCAGAAAAATGCTTCAAATTACCACAAAGTTCGTACATGTGTTTTTTAAACCTACCTAGGCAAGTTACGATGTTGTAATAAATATACTGTGAAAGGGTGTGGCTTCATCGTGGTAGTTACGCTGGCCCGGTGTGTGTGAGAGAGAGAGCAAATATTGGACGTGCGAAATTTATACGTTTTAACAGTGAATTGTTTTTATGACAAAGTTAATTATTTCAATTCACGTATATTTATCACAACCTCGTAACATTGCCCCCTAGGCGTTTGAAACAGTAGTGTAAGTAAAGTGCTTGTGTTTCTGTGATTTGAATGTTTGCCACAATCTCAACAAATTACTATGCCCAACCAGAAAATTTAAAAATAAGTAATTAAATAAACCTAGTAAAAATTAAGTACCTATACAAATAATATGAGCGGAATAAACGTAACGGTAGGCCTAGTTCTGTGAATGTTCACCACTATTTTAAAAGTTTGTCGCTGCTGTGTACAAAACATAAGCGACACGATTTGCACGTTTGAATTTACTGTCTTTTTCGTTGGACTGGTTGCTCCTTCGTTTTAATAGTTGTTCCAACAGAGGCCGTTATTTTAACAAAATACCCCCACACATATCAATAACAAGAAGTTAAATACTAAGTTCTTTCCACCACAGTTGTAAGTAGTTATAAATGACCGGTTCTGGTGCAGGGGATGGGTACGAGGGACAAGCTGACCGCCATCGTCAAAACCATTTTTTCCCCTTTTTTTCTTCGGAATTCCCTTTTCCCTCAAAAATGGTCAATATCGCCAGAATTTTATAAGCATAGTTTGATGTAATTTCCGAACCGTTTAAGATGCAGCCATCAAGATATTATCCCCCACGACTAAAAGTACACATTAGGCCATCGTGTAAGCATAATTGGATGATATTTCCCTCCCACAGAAGCTATAGTCACAAAGTTCATATCATAGGCCTCGCCTGCGATGACAAACATGGTAGTAGGGACAAGTACACCTTAAACCCTCTGGTAAGTATAGTTGCCCGATATTTCCCACCCACCGCAACTACGACCACAAATTCATATTACATTCATCACTTCCGACTGCAATCAAGGTGATAAGGGCAAGTAGACCTTATGCCCTGTTACAAGCATAGTTGGACAACATTTCCAAACCTTTGAAGTGCGGGAACATGTAACAACCGTCCAGGTGTCTACCAACACGGATCCCCCTCAGCGACAGCTAGCCTCACTTCGTCCACCGACATCCACCACGTACATATAAATGTGTAAATATATACATAAAGAAAAGTCAGCAAGGGTGACATACAACTAACAACTATGTGCAAAAAGAAGAGATATATAAATGTGTGCTGTGTGCATGATGTAAATAGTCGTGAGTAACGGTAAAATGCATATATGGTAATATAAGCGAACACCACTAGTCCCGACACAAGGGCCGGCTGCCAGAGTCATCGCTAGCATGGTAACCATTAACAACCAGCCATATAATGAAAAATTATGGAGAATAAAATTGCACCGATAACAAGACATACGTAGTCGCGGGTTACATTGAAACACGTACGTGTTAGTATAAATAAACAATCAACCTACCGCGAGGGTCGAGGAAACAGTGTAAAAGATATGAAGTAGTCCTGTACATAAAAAAAACAGTAACTTAAACAATAAGGGACTGGCATATACGCAAGTACATCACGAGCATGATGTCATAACGAGTCACAATAAATAAATAAATATGTAGAAATATCCATGTATATATATATATATATATGTTGCTATCACGTCAACATGATAAAAAACGATTGATCACAAGGAGCAACCCCAAAAAGAGTACAATCATAAAGTACGAGACACATTACACGACTAGTAAAGACTGTGTTCATTGATTGATTGACTCAACGTATATTTAATCCATTAGTCGCACAAGAGAGGACACTGCTACGTGCTGTTCATAGGAAATAACTTGTGTACCCTAACGGCGCTAGAGACAGTGCATCGTCCTTTAAAATAAGGTATCGCAGGTTCAAACCCCATAGTCCAATCATTTCACAGGTAAAAATACATGATGCGCAATAAAAAAAACTTATCGAGCTCCTCATGCAAAAATCGCAAAAAACTATTATCTCCAACAAAATATTTTCTTACATGATCGTACTCAATGTATGTTCATCTCAAATACTTGCAGCCTATCATACATGTATATGTAGATAACAAGCAGATCACACTGTGACAACCCGTGATCGACAACACGAACCATCATGTAGTGATAATCGTATAAAAGCATAAACAGCAAGGACTCCGGAAATTGGCTCCTTACATTACAACATAAAAGTAGTCATTACATGTTCGCCCATAATGATAGTCTGAATAGACATAGCAAGAAGTGCAAAGACAATGTTTGTTGTTCATCAGGAAGTGAGTGGAATTATTGTAGCAAGACTTTCACTTACAGCCTACCACATATTTATAATCAGAATGCTGTAGGTACATTTCTTAGTCAATAGAAATTAAAAAAAAAATTTTTTTTAATAATTTATTCATATTTTTAACCAAATCATACACATACATGCATCATTCAGTAAAGCCTTTAGCTCTGAGTTCATCAATAATCGAATTTATGTCTTCGCGGACAGAAAGATATCCACGTCTCTGCAATGGAACCAGCACCCGTGGTCTATCAATCAAGCCACTGGGGTCTTCAGAAAATAAGTATCTAGACTTCGTCACTCCTCGCAGAAGGTTCGCAATACAGGTCTGCATCTATGTTCTTCTGTGACGAGTAGGTTGTACGATATCTCTGGGCCAAAGTACTAGCTTCGAATCTGCGTTTCTTCTGTCCCAACTTCAAGTAGCCCTCATCTTCAGCAGCATATGTATGCTTTTGCGTTGCAGATGTCTGCACCTCATCAGTAGAATATGCATATTCCACATCATCACCAGCAGACTTGGTCAAATTTTCGTTCTCGATTTCGTGGATAGTTGTAAATTCTTCGTTGTTCACCTTATATGTTAGCGGTGCATGTTTGTTGTTCACAACTTCTGACGATCTGTATGGCTCGCACTCTTCATAGTAAATGTCTGCAACACTCTTATTTTCTTCTTCATACACTGTTTTGGAACACGATGCAGGCCCGTGTAATGTTATGGGCTCTCGAGTCATCCTTAGTTTACACGACGAATCACCAGGAAGGCTAGCCATAGCATTGTGTTGTGTTAATAAGTTCAATGCATTCTGTCTCGTGCCAAGCAAAAGTTCGTTACCTTTACATGTACCAGTGTGTCTCTTTATATTCTCACATCTACCAAATTGTGCACCACACATCACATGTTAGTATTCTGGAGGTAGGTTTCTTTGAACATTCGCTCTGTTCATGCCGACGTGCATTGCAACTTTAACTGAAGGCCCTGCCACAGTAATTGCATTATTTTCCATGTATTTGTTGAACACTTGGTGAAGTTTTGTATTTATCCGTACAGGACATACTTGATTGCACACCCTCAGTGGTTTTCATCATTTTCAAGTATATGTGAATTAAGTCCTTGTACTATTACGTAATGCTGACTCCTCACTGCCACCTTCACGCAGTGCCAGTGCCATGGCAGTTTAACAACTGTGTGAATTTTTGCGGTTGCAGTAATTTATACCTCCATTCTGCCGGTCGAATACGAAGCTATGTTGCATTTCTCTCTGCAGTGTGGTAGAGGGAAATCAGTATACACCTATTTAAGTGGCCTAAGTGAATTTGCTCTGGACTGTAGCTGGTCTATCGTATATAATGAATGTCCAACCGGAGCCCTATCCCATGTATTCTTCCTAGTGGCAAATCTTCTATAACTAGCTTTAACACAGTCTTCGATTTCGTACATGTTATACAGAGGTACATTCGAGGTCTTGAAGGCGCTCTCACTATATTCATTGTCATGTGGTTCTGGTTTGGTATATTTACATTCCAACCATATGTTTTACAGTGCCTTCTTTTTCCATCTCTCATGTAAGTTGATCTACAATATTCAGCTTTATATGCTTAAGATATGTATAAATATCTTTCGCCATGCCTGACGAATTAGATGTAACATATATATTCATAAGACTGTGGAAAGCAGATTCTTTCAGTGTGAATCCATTCCCATTTGGTAAGCTTGCAACACGTACAGGTGTAGGAGCTTTATATGTACACTTTTGACATGGTTGTCATATGACTCACGACATAGTTTTACCTGATGGTCATGTATTTCGCATCGCACGTTGTCTGGAACACCTGTTACATCATAACATGAAAATTCACGACCACTTAGAGCAACGACTAGTGAAGTAAGCCCATCTCGTCGTCTTCGAACATTTTCCAGTTTTCTCATGTTGACGGGCACTGCAACGTTTATTAAAGGTCTTGCCGCGGTAGCGAAATGAATATCTTGATGCCTGTGGAGAATTTTCTTCAATGTTCATGTCCAGATCTGATGTCGATGGTGACCGTTCCCTAGTATCCAATGCAGCAGGTGCCTGACCTTCACATGTTTTTTTGGATGCAGACAATACAGTACATCGCGTAGCTGGCACCGGAGAGAGACCACCACACATTGCAATATGTCTAAGTTATCACGTTGTCCAAATTGAGACTTGCNTGGTTTTTTTTTTTTTTTTTTTTTTTTAACGAAATAAAGTTTGGTTGGAGGCTTTTTTGACGAAATAAAGGATGGATGGAGGTTGTTTTGATAGAATAAAGTATGGGTTGAGGTTGTTTTGACTGAATAAAGTATGGGTGGAGATTTTTTGATGCAATGAAGTATGGGTGGAGGGTTTTATCAGAAGGCTAACTGTAAATTAATACGCGATTTCCATATTTTTGTCTTCTCTCCCGGACTCATTCGCAAACTTTTTCTCAAAGATCAGAATACACTTACTACACAATAATTAGAAATGAAACTTCCAGGAAGTCTTGCATTTGAAGACATTTTGTAACTCTTGATCATATCTCGCCCCCTTTTCCCGACGTGACTGGGTTGTGCGTATGAAAACGATGTGAAGTATTCCAAACTTAACATCCGATTGTACTTTACTTGCTAGAGATTTTCCGCATGTGTGATGGCTGGGTTACATGGCACGAGATATTGGCTTGTGCGTAGAGCCGAGGGGGTATTTGGTTTCACATGCTAGTGGCATCCTTAGTTACCCACCCGACTTCGCTCTTGCGTCCCATAACTGGAGGCGGGCCTCGCCGACTGCCGACATGCTAACCGCGCCTCGCGCACTGGACTGCACTGTGGCTCGCTGCAGGGGTGTACACTGTAGGCGGCAGCAGTGTTGCCAACTAGTTTGTAGGTGTTATACCACTGCGGAAAAGATTTGCGTGTGAACACATACTTGAATAGCAGAGTATGGCAATTACACTAAATTGCGACGGCGTACGCGAGAGTTAATTTGGTAGCTTTTCTTATCGGCCTCCTGCCTTTTGTTTGTAGCCGATTGCTTCACATAAATGAACGGAGGGGAGGGAATGTATAATTTATATGGAATTTTGAGCATTATTTTGCAACTCTGACCGTTCCATTAATAAACTAAAAATTTTCTGTGTCGCCTCTTGTTAGTCTGTTAGTATTTTTTTTTTTTTTTTTTTTTTTTTCCAGTGTAGCAATGAAGTGCAGTTTGAAAACTTTCCTTAAACTTGCAGTACTTTCCCATAGTACAGTGAATTTATTACACACGTGCAGGAATGTTTTTTAAGCTAGTTTCGTGTCCTTTTTAAAGTTTTTCGTATTTATCCCCGAAGTATTTTCATTAATTTTTTTTTTTTAACCTTTTATTTTTACGCGGAACTTACTAGTAGTAAGTTATTAATCGGTTATTTGTAAGAGGCGATTCGTCTTTATTTAAAAGTTAGTTATAAATAATAGTACAGTTGTATAACGATTAGCAAGACTGGGCGGTGCCCTGACGTGCTGCATCCTCCCGCCGCACTGTCCTGAGTAGGCGACCTCGGCTCTCCGTCATTCCACGTGACCGACCGCTGGGCGGCCTCTGCTCTCCGTCATTCCACGTGACCGACCGCTGGGCGGCCTCTGCTCTCAGTCATTCCACGTGACCGGCCGCTCCTCTGCATCTCCCCAGTGGGCCCCTGTTATGTCCCTGCCCCAGTCCGTACGTCCAGAGCGGTATAGCAGACGCTACTCAACGCATCGATTTAGTGGCGCAATCGGCTCGTAACCCCTTCCCATGACTTCACATGTAAATCATCTAACGTAGGCGAGTGGTTTTAAGTGGAGCTCTAAAACAGATTGTAAAATATGCAGTGGATTAGAAACGACTTATTAACGTCCCCCGGCGTTATACGTGAAGGCTTATCAGGGGACGGCTTTATAAACTTACTTATGACCTAACTTTAACACACATGCCTTACCTAGGATTCGAACTCAGAACCTCCCGCACCCAGGTGGGCGGAGCACCAACCGACTGCGTCACGGGAGGTCGGCTATAAAACATGCAGAACTCGTTAAATATAAACGTAGTACAGACACTACCAGAATTGTCAAAAAGATAAGGCTTATGTAGTATATCAGAGAATAATAAACGTGTTTTATAACAGCAGTAAAATATTTTGTTCGAATTTATTTCAATGGTAAAAAAAATTAATGCATTTTAAATTAAAATGTATGATTATTACCACTGCGGTTGCTTCAAAAAGCATATTTTGAAAGAAAAAAAATTAAGGTAGGCCATTATAATAGTTACTTTGGTTGTATGCAATAAAAATTACAATAATTTACAAATATTGGTTGGTCTTTTGTAGGCTGTAGGCGACATATTGCCTGCGGGAACGAGTTTCCTCACGCGGTTTCTTAGCAGCAAATCCTCTGAAAAGTTATATTATTTGCTATAAATTCAACCCCGATGTACCTAAATGGATAGGATTACAAAGTTAGCAGCCTGGGAGTGGAACGGTAACACTGCGTTCATAGACTATTCACGGTTAATTTAACACTTTTGAAATCCTTAAAAAAAAATGTCATTGCTTCTACTGGCATATATTTAACGGGCACACTTCCTGGAATGAGCCCATTGAAGTTGGTAACGACGGAGGGAAAAGTAGTTCCATGTCTTACCACTGAGTTAAAAATGCTTTCTTTTTTATGAATGTGTTCAAATTGGAAAAAAATATTTACTTTTATAACAATGTAACGGTTTTAATTAACTGATGCATGAATAAAGTGACCAGATGCATGGCAATGTTAATTTTACATGTGATGTAAGAACACACAATGTGCATACAAGTAAATGTTAAGCATTGTGTTCCAAAGGTCTCGGTTTACCGTGAACAGCCCATTAGGTTGGACTCACAATAGTCCGTCGCATCCGTCAGTCGACCGTCCGTTGGGGCGGACAGGTGATCTTCAACCGATCGCAGGGCAATTCCTTAGACGTGAATACGCACTTTGAAATTAAATGAAAGGTGGTGGATCTGTGTTTATTTATCTTTGGTGGTAAATTCAGCAATTTAAAAGGTTTTTCTGTTGAAAATGTATTTCCAACCAAAATATATCTTAAACTAAAGAAAGATCGCCATGTTGAGTTGTCACACTTAAATTTTGCCGTACAGAAGGATTGACGTACGACGGATGCGATGGACTATCGCGAGTCCACTTTTAGAAGGCTGTATTCCTTCCGTCACAAAGTAGAATCTTGGAAATGTTTGGACGGACGGATGTAATTATTATAGGCACCTCGGTCGGCTGTTGGTCGTGCAGTCGACGGACGGGCTCGATGTAGCATTGCCGGGACAACTCTCCTTCGTCATAGTCGACTCCGTGCGCCGCACAGGTTAGGGAATGCACGCAACGCGAGGCGAGGTTACGTCACCGCCCAGACTGAATCATGCCCGTGTGACGTGCGCAGCTGACTAATGCCCGGTTGCACCATTGAGATAAAGCGATGATCTAGGATCAAATACCGGCTTAATCGTGGTTCAGCACATTTGGCTTTTGCACCATTGTGTTTGGCGCGCCGAACTAAGATCAATTTGAACCTTACCTTGAACCGTGCATTTTGGCGGTTCACGAGGATGATCTTGGATCAAGTAAATAAGAGTGCTTTATTTTAAAATGTCAAAGTTATATTGAATAGCAATTTTGTTTTAAAAATGACATTAACATTCAAATATTTTGTATTTAAGTTCTGTTTGGCACTGAAAAATACATTTTATTAAGTATTTATAATGTGAACAGAGAAGAATAAAAGTCTGTGTTGAATATAGATTATGTGAAGATAAAAGCACTGTTAAATATATTTATTTACTAGAAATAAACTTCTTAATATTTAAATCGTTTAAAAATGGATTAGTTTGTTTTTACTGTTGTGGAATGTAAATTGAGACATTTTACAAAGACTTAAGATACACTGCATTTATTTAATTAAATGTAGTATTAATGTTTTGTAAAGAGAGAACGAAATTCATGCTTATTCCCCCAAGCAAACAAAACTGAAAACTGGAAAAGCCATTCAAAATATCAGAAACTGTCCTAATTTTCTGCACGATCTAAATCTCACGTAGACTTTTTTGCTCACGATAGAGCAGCCATAGCAGACAAATGTAGTTTGAAAAAACGCGAACAGAAAGCGCTGAGTTTTTTTTGTTGGAAAAAAGAGGGGGTGGTGGTTCAAAACAACGTTATACACACTTTAATATCATTCAATAAAACTCGTACAACAATTTTACTTAAAACAGATAAAACATCACACCATCTAGTTCTATGTATAGTAGGGAGCTGACGAGAAGGCAAGTCTGCGTGGCGGGGTGGTGGTCGGGGCCGCAAACCCTCCCTTGCCCCCTTCCGGTGTTCAAAGACCGCTGTCAGAGTAACGGGGTCACCCTCGCTACTAGTCATCCCAAAATATACAGCTCTCTGGAAGTTAGTCACGAGTTAGTGTCGGTTGCGTGCGTATCAGGACGGTATATTATGGCGCAGTTTAGGAAGAAAGGGAAAACTATGCACAGCGAAGCGAGTGAGGTGATCATGCACGTGCTAAATAAATGTGACGAAGAAGCTACTAATGGTCAAATAAAGCATTTATTATCTCAATCCAATCTGCGTGCATCAGAATACACTAGAATTTCTATGAGAAGTGTTTCCAGAATTCGCAAAGAAGGTGCTGATGCTTGTAACAGTTCGCTGTCAACACCAGGCAAACGCCGAAAGCGTCCGCATGAAAGATTTGATAGGAGAGTAATAAGAGACGTCATTCATTATTTTCACTTAGTACAGAAACAAGTACCAACATGTCCTAAGCGTCTCGTTGCTTTGAGAGAAAAAATTGATTTTCCATGGGATGTTCACTCGCTCAGGCGGATACTGAAAGAAATGGGGTTTTAATGGAAACGGTGTAACAGTTCTCGGAAACTATTAGTGCCGCACATTTTCCACTGGCGTTGTAAATACTTAAAATCAATTCTCCACTACAGAATGGAGGGGCGCCCCATAATTTACATTGATGAAACCTGGGTTGAAAGCAACATCACATTTAACAAATTTTGGCAAAATGATACTGAACGTGGTGTGTTAACCAACAGCAGTTCTTAGAACCGTTTAATTGTTGTTCATGCAGGTGCTAAAACTGGATTAATTGAAAATGCACTGCTAATTTTTCCAGCAGGCAGAGCTACGGGTAACTACCATGGGCAGATGAATTCTGCGAACTTCGAAAAATGGATGCGTATACAGTTATTGCCAAACCTACCGGAAAAGTCTGTTGCTATTATGGACAATGCGCCTTACCACTCAATGCAAGAAAATAAACCTCCATCGAAGTATGCAGTAAAAAAAGGAAATGGAGTCATGGTTGACCAATAACAATATTCCCTTTACTCATGAAATGCGAAAAACAGAGCTTTTCGACTTAATTGCGCAGAACAGGAAGCCTGAAAAAGTATTTCGCATTGACCAACTTTTAAAACTGCATGGACACGATGTTCTTAGACTTTCTCCGNTTTTAAAACTGCACGGACACGATGTTCTTAGACTTCCTCCTTATATGTGCGAACTTAATCCCATTGAACTAGCGTGGTCTAAAACAAAGAGACTAGTGCGGGAAAAGAACATTACTGCTAGCTTGTCGTTAACAAAGCTAATGGAAATCACGACGGAAGCAATATCTTCTGTCGCTGAAGAAGACTGGCAAGGATACTGTTCGCAGGTCCAAAATATAGAAGCAGACTACTGGCATAAGGACTGTCGCGTGGAATACGCAATATACAGTTTTGTGAAATGCCTAGACCGTGACTCCAGTGGCTCGAGTGATTCATCTGATGACGAATTTTCCTCTTCCGAATCGGAACTGGCGCTGCCACTTCCCGAAAGTGAATAAATTATCATCGAACAACAACATCCACTGTTTGAGGTAAGCGGTAAGAGTAAAAAATCCTTTCAGAGTATTTTATTAAAGTTAATTCTTGATCTTAACTGTTTTAGCCCTAAATGTATGCCATCAAAATTGTTTTCAGGTCACTATGGTTGTTTCGCAGGTATTTAAGTAAAACAATTTATGTTAAAACCGTTTAAAATGTAGTTTTTGGCCATACTGAAAGTCTTAAAATTAGTATTGGTAATGTAAAAGATGTTTTAACAATTGTAATTATTGTGAAATGTGATTAATTTTCGTACTGGAACAGATTGCGAATATGTACAATAAATAGCTCGCTTTAAAAATGTGTACTTCAAACACAATGTAAAGCATTTCGCGCACCAGGCAAACGGGCACCTAAAATGGCGAATTTAAAGGTTACTGTCAAAAGAAATAATAGAGGCGCATACCATGACATTATAGAGTATATTTGTATGCGTGTCGTATGAAAGGAAAATCTCCCTCCGAACTGATAGTTTTAGTACTGGTAGTACAGGTTGGAGGCCCCGAGGGCGACATTGCGGCCCACCGGGCCCACCCTCCCGCTCACCCACCCTGCCCAAATTCCAGAGCCTCGCCTTATCGTGAGCTCTGGACTATACACTACCTTCTTCAATAATATTGGTATTAAAAATAACGAAAAAAGCGTGTACAACGCGTTTCCAATCAAAGAAAACAACTCAAACGGAAATATTGCAGTGCATTCAACTAAATTATAAAGTAAAAAAAATCCTCTTTAGAGATAATATCCACAAAAACGTATTAATTGTCTCCGAACATCAAAATAAACAGGAAGTCAGGAAATGAGTCAATCACAAACAGTGTTTCATCTCGAACCTAGTTCTGAACAGAGATTAGGAGATCTACAATCGGAACTCGGCCGTTCGCGGTGGTGTAACACTCGTGCATCGGAACTCTGATCCAACTGAAGATCGTGTTTGAGCCAAGATCTTAGGATCTGTGTTCAGGGCTGTCAATGGTGCAACCGGGCATAAGCAGAGCGAGGTTCGGGAGCTGCCGGCGAGTTTCTCGCTGCTGCGAGCCGGAGCAGCCACCGAGCCCAGCGGAGCGTAAATCAGTAGACGTCGATGGAAACGCTTGGTTTCGTGGTCACTTCTCATTTAAAGGCGTTTCGTACCAAAAAACTAATAATTTTATATTTGTACCAAACATTTTTCAACGTGCACGCATTGTATGTGATGTCATTCTCCTCGAATAAAAAAATTATACCTTGTAGTTTTTAAATAATTTGAGGTCAAATCCAAAAATCTTCTGTTTTGCTGCAGCCATAAGAAATACTAAGTTGTACAAATTAAAAATAATATACAAAGTAAATTAGTGTCTTAGGCTACCGCGTGATATAATATGTAATCACCAAATAAATTAAAAATAAAATAATTTGCATATTTTTAGCATTTTTAAAATAATGCATGAACTGTTATTTGGTGATTACATGTATGTAAAGCGGTAGTCCGCGGCATTAGTTTGTGTAAATTTTGTAATTTGTACAACTTGGTTAGTATTTATTACGGCTGCATCATAACAGACAAATTTTGTATTTTACATCAAGTTATTAAAAAAAATATAAAGTGTAAATTTTTTTATTGGAGGAAAATATATACAATGCGTAAAAGTTGAACGGTTTATACAATTATAAAATAATTGTTTTGTTATCCAACACTTTTTTAAAAAAAACCTGTGTGTACTTTCTATTTAAGCTTACCACTACTAAAAACCGATGAATATTCGTTTCAGAAAAATACTGAATTGAAACTGCAAATCTTTGGAATATCAAAACTTTTTTTTTGTTTGTAATAACTACACTAATTTTACAATACGCAGAGCACATAGTTAAAAATATTTTAGCGTGAACCAGGATCACGAAGGACGAAGACTTCCCGTTTTGTATGCCAGTGGGATACTTGGTCAGGGTAATTTTTGGGGCTAACATACGTGAATTTCTTCTCCAACATAGCTCATAGATTGTCTCGTCCTTATGATGAGAGCCACTTAGTAATTTTGGACTGTAGACACATGAATATCCATGATTATTTATGCTGTTGTAAATATATGTAGCAGTTTTTCTTTCATAATGCAGGAAGGCATGGATATGTGCTCGCACAATTAGACATAATGTATATACCATTGCCATTTTATTCGCTCTAGGGGATAAGTAGTCTAGTTGTACTGTTGTGATGGCATTGTGTTATAAGAAAAAGGCCATAATCACAATTGTCTAGTTTGTTTACTGTACAAATTCTGTAAATATCTAATTGTAAGATATTGCTGTATTGTGTAGATAAGTGCATACATGTATGTCAAATGGTCGTGTATATAATTTGTATACTTTGTTCTAACATAGTAACTGAATGCATGTTTGAAGTGATAGTATGGAGGTGCAAGTCTTGTTTGTGGCGTTTGAAACCTCCATTCTATCATGCTACGAGTCACTTGTAAATAACTTGTGGATCTCACTCAAAGCATGCTGTAAATATCTGGGTGCTGTCTTCCAGTTCACGCTGGGTGGATGTGGCAAGTGGTTCATCACTTGGTTACCGTTTCAGCTCGCGATAAGTGGCTCGCACGGTGATGCAATTCCTCTGGCATTGAACGTTGTAAAGGTCATTCTTGCAGTTTATCATCACGTTAGCGTTTTGGAGGCCCTGCGAATATTGCTTTTTAACATGGCTGTGGTAGAAACAGACTGGAACACAGCACGCACGACTTGCCAGGGCGCTGTCAGTCTGATCGCGGCGCCCATTTCACTGCATTCAGCTTGGATTTGGTTTTTTGGTGTGCTGACAGACCCTTAACAGCTGGGTTATCGAAAAATAATGACTTGTAAAAATGCATTAACAATTTACTGGTTCTTGAGTAAACATTCTAAACTAGGGTGACCAGAGATTGTAATGTATGACGCAGGACACTTGTTATAAGAAATATGATTTATGATAAGATTAAAGTGGTTAACTTCCAGACATGACAGTACTGATTAAGTGAAATATTTTGAACGTACGCCATTTCTTCACAATGTCGTCACAGAAAACCAAGTCCGAGACACACAGGAAACGACCCGAGAGCTGTAGTCAAAATACTGTATATAAATAAAACTTTTAAAAAATCCCGCGAGGAATTTTGTTAGATAAATAACAAAATATAAAAACAAAAAAAACTAATTACAAAACAATTTTTTTTAACAAAATAAACTAAAAAAAAATATATTTAAAAATTTGTTTTGTATTTTTTTCTATTTAATTTTTGTATCAAACAAAAAATTCTGTGTGATTTATAATTAGTTTTATTTATATATTTCAGCTACAGCTACTCTTGGCTCGTTTTTTGTGTTCTTTGTGTCTAAAGACTTGGTTTTCTGTTAATACATTGTAAAGCAGTAGCGTATGTTCGAAACATTTCACTTAATACCATTGCAAGAATCTGTCACAGCCCGTGACAGGACTGCACATACAAGATAAAAGAATTGAAAAATTGTAAAGGATACACTCAATAAATATGAGTGTAAATCAAAAACGTTATTGCAATTTAATTGTAATCAAAAAACGCTAGTAGAAAAGTTTTAAATTTGTATTTTTTTTACAATATATTTTTTATTTGAATGATTGGCACGTGGTAAAGTGTTATTTTGTAAAATCACTTCATAAAAGTCAGTTTGTGTAAATAATATAAAATTACAGTGGTCGTTTATTGTAAAAAAACAGGAATTTTGGCAAGATGCTTGACTAAAGGACATTACATGAATTTATTTGGCTTTTCGCATCCTGAAGGACAACGCTAAAAAATACTGTCGTGCCAAAAGCAGGACGTCTGGTCACCCTACTCGAAACGATTTACAAAATTTCTATTCAGATAGCCTGCAAAATTGAACTTCTCATGTATATTTAAGATGTACTGTATATTTGGCCCTACTTCGCCTTTCACTCATTGCCCTTGCCAGAGGGTAATGAAGATAAGATAATTTCCTCACTATAGCATGCCAATGTCTATCCTTTTTGGGCAGTGCACCTCGGCTGACAGTGCTCAAACCTACAACTCTTTGTTTTCCTGTTCACACTAACGTCTAAAACTCTTCATGCATTCACTGTCTAACCTTCTTCCTTCTCTGTGTGTGCTCGTTGCAGATACCTGGTTTAACCCGGAAAGGCTTCATCCGAAAGGTAAGCTCACTAGTAACCATTAACTTGTGATATTTTCCTGTACTCACAGAAATTAAAGTAGCCTAAGTCTAATTTGGTTATTTTTGGGTAGTGGACATAAATAATTTGTAATAGTAATTAGTTTGAGTTAATATCTGCAACCTGCTTGTTTTTAAGATTTTGTATCCAGTGTATTGAACACATTGATGTAAATATGAAATTTTTCCTTCTATTGTTGTGTTCCAAAACATTTTAATTAGGTTTTTGCTGTGTTTAGTAAATTTTCTGTAATGCCATGGGATGTTGCAAGTACTTGATTCACGGAATTCATTTCATATGGCTGTGCCAACACATTTTGGGGGTTTGTGCGAGATCATCCGTTATAAACTGTTATAGTAGTCAGCATTTTTGAAACTCCTGCAAAATATTTACTTTTCTCATTTTGTTTCATTCCACCTTATGTAAAAATTTAAATTTTGATGGGTTTCATGATTTTGTGCCAGTCAAGTCAAAACGTGGAATTGTTAGGAACCTGAGTTCATACTCTAATCTGAATAACGTATATGTTGACACAATGATTTTCCATAAATTCTAACATTACGTCGACGAAACAACGCCAAGGAGTGTGTGTAATATGCTGCCAACTCAACGGGTAGCCTGCATTGAGAGAGAGTGCATTTGCATTAATGCAGTTAACGGGCAGTGATATTTTTCCAATGTTGATTTCTAGTGTGCTCGCTTTACCGTGAATAGCCCATAACTAAGTTTTCTTTGTGAAAACTAGAAACGTTAAATAATAATTCTTTCCTACGAACATGACATTGAAAATGCCACTAATTAAAGTTCTTTAAATTTATGGAGGAAGAATTCGTGTGGTATTTAAATTCGGCGTGGTTAATGGAGTACGTGGCACAATGCCACATGTTTGTAAATACGTGGGTAAATTAAAAATAGTATTCATTTAAAACTGCAGTGGGGGGGTGCAATAAACGGGTATCATCAGGTGAAACAGTATGGCAGATAACTGAATACGTGCAAATTATTCGTGTTTGGTCGCAAATGCCGAACATCTGACAACTTTTCAAATTTATGAGAGATTAAAAAAAAAATCATAATAGACTACGTTTTGCCTGTTGTAAATAAATGTGTGTGCTTGATACATTCCAGCAATACTGCACGAAAGGAATGATGAGGACGTCATTGGCCCAACGCCTCTACAGTTAATGTATAGTCCTTTCGCGGTTTCTTCACACTTTTTTGCATATAACCTTTAAAAATCACCCCGTGTATCATGTTTGGTTGTTTCGTAAATATGCCACGTATCTCAAGCATCTTACACTTCTGTTAACGTAAAAATACTTTATATTTGGTTACATTGGACTTTTACTTATATTTTATGTATAAATTAGATAAATATTTCATTTATAATTAATGCGAATAAAAGCAGTGAGAAAACAGGTGTGCTGGTAATACCTTCTAAGAAATAGTTCCAATGCAAAATACTATTACACTGAGTGCATAAGGATGCGGTGCACTGTCCCTTTGGTGCAATTTTCTATACTCGGTTAAGCCTTGTTCGCACGAGGCGGAAGGATATCCTGAAAGTATAAATTTCGGAGGGCTTCAGAAAAGTTGGAAGTAACCACGAATGGATTATACTTAGTCGTCCTGTAGTGGAGCATGTAACCAAGGGAAAATCGCAGCCTCTGACCTTACACAAGTTTCGTATGATAGGTCATTTTTGCAATAGAATTTCGAAAATGCTCCTTAGCCACGTTTAGGGTTCAGAAATTCCATCAGCAGCACGCGAGACATCTTGAAAATCTAACCTATTATTTTGTACCGAATGTATTCAGCCCGTTGTTTCAGAGAAAGTGTTTCAACAAGGCCACCTTATTCGTGCATTTGAGCACGGTGGATAATGATGTTACAAAATCATTAAATGCTCTGGTAATGCGATGTTAAAATTACAACCCCGACTTATTTTGAGACTGATGGGGGATGTTATTTGCATTTACAGTTTGAGGTTGATTATCTATTTCAGTGGTACTGTCCATATTAGTTTTCTTTTCATGCTTAGTATTTTCTGATACTTTTAATTAATCTCTTTATTTTCGCATTTTCGGTTGTTGCATAACTCCCTTAATAATCACGTAGGTAACAAGCTGTATAATCTTCTCTACCTCATGTGCATTCGCGGACGAGGCCTGAAAAGTAAGTTTCAAGCTCGCCAACAATTGTCACGCCAGGTAGCCAGGGTGTAGGCCTAATAAATGCAGCGTAGCGCAGTCTCGTTGCAATGCAGATGTCGCGGCCAGCCGCTGCGGTCTCCGGCAAAACGGAGGCGGCAATGATTGTCCTTGACACGGTCTGGTGGAAATAGCCGCTCCGCGTGACGTCAGCTTACGTGCCCGCGACCGCTGATGGACCTACTTGATGTTACATTCATGTTCAGGGAACGATTCCACGCGATAGTGGGTTCACATTTTCTGATGAAACACGTGAAAGTATGTAGCCGCGAGGTACCAGCCAGAAATTCAGGGGATCGGTGGAATACTTTTTACCCGAGACAATAAAAAAACCTAGATTCTACGCACGTCTTTTTATTTTTCGAAGCAGCACACAAGTTTCACTTGCATCATACACCCAGTTAACTACTCAGACGTATGCCGAAAATGTAAGCCGTAGATTTTTGTACGTTGCAACACAAATCACCGTTGGATTGTGAAGGGGGGACTAACGTGTGCTTCTGGTGACTGGTTTATAAAAGTTTGAACCCGCAGTTGCCACTCATTCATGCAGTGTTAAACGAGACCTCGGGATTGAACAGCGAACGAACTTGCTGGCAACAAAAGCGGGGGGTACCCAGAGAAAACGTCGGTAATTTGAGTTCTTCGCGTATCCCCCACGTGGACATCTAGCCCAGATCGCCGTTGTGGGATACCGGATTATGTTGGTACAATTACAAAAAAAAAAAATCCTTTCTGAAGCTGGAAGTAATCCAGCCCGAATTGCGTGCATTGCATATTTACCTTTTATATTCCCCCGTTATGTACTTAATTTTTTTTTTCCTTAAGACAATACGGATTTTTTTCATAGCCACACGTAACAAAATTCTCATACACTAATCATTAGTGTCCAGTGAATGATACAGTACTTTAAAATTGTTAATACGGTAAATTCGATTTGTAACGCTAATTTTTGCTGTGTTTTTTTTAAAGCTGAAAATTGAATTTTTAAATTTTGATTTTTTTAGTGTAAAGCACAGTTTCGTACTGATATTGGAAGGAGGACTAGACATTGGAAGACTGTCGCAACATTATATTTACTTCCGCTAAATGAACGGCAGTTAAATGCTTGTTGCACTTGGGAAAACATATTTATAAATAAGAAATTAACATTTCATGTTTTCACATGTTTTAAAAGTATTACATGGCGCTCTGCCATAACATTGGGGGCAGTTGTAATACTTCAAAGTCCCTGGCAGACATAGTATTTTTCAAAAAGGCAAAATTCTTATATGTTATTGCACATAATACATTTTGGATTTTAAAAAAAACGATAGTGTTGTATTTCTAGCGCAGTATGTTACGTGTAATGCGATATCTTATTGTAAAGTGCATACAACAGATTAAAATTTAATGTATGTAAATTTACACATTTCGCTTTTTAAAACTAGGATAAAACTATAAAATACCTTATGTGAAGTTACAGGCAGGTAATGTTTTCAAAGGGGTTGATTTGAAAAGTGGTTAACCTGGAGGAACCAGCCATACTTACCTGTGGATGGTCTCTGCTCTTCTTCACACGATGAGAGGACTGCCCCGCCCCAGGAGAAGTAGTGTTTCTCAGACAGACCTGCTGAATCATGAATGAGGTAGGGGAGGAGCAGCGGCGGAATGAGTTCGCAGGGGAACGCCCATCACGCGACGCGAGTGTCTGCCTCCCGACCCACCCCAGTCTCTCTACAAATAATTCCTGGCTCGCTAGTGCCGGATGTCAGGCCGGGGATCTTGGCGAGAAAACTCGCTGTAGGCTTTTCTCGTTTACTTGCTCACTTCCGCAAAAGTCTTGTCGATTTTATCCCTCCGCCATGTCAGGTTAATATTTCCATCGGCCGGATGACTGTTAATACTTCAATCATAATAACGTAAATATGTTAATTTGTTACTCTTATATGCATAAAAATACACATATGTAAGCTTAGCGAATTTAATACGACGTTACGGGCGCAGCCTCAGTTTAAATAGGGAATCCATTAAGAAATTCCTTCTCAATGCAACAGTTTTAAAGATAACAGTTTAGAACAAAAACTATTCTACGTGACATTTCTTATGGAATACTGGCACGTTAAGCAATCCTGCCAATTTTTATGTTCTGCATTTTTTCTAAGATTTGACATACAATTTGTATTTTACAAAAAAAAAAAATTCTTAATGTTGCAGTATGCTCTGAGAGAGTTGCGCTGAATTTTTTTTTTTTTTGTTTGAAAGAGTTATCAGCATTGATTCCCCATTTAAACTTGGTGGCTGCAGGCTTGGTAGCCAACGGCCTTAAATACGCGCAACTCCTTTTCCTGTGTTGCTACCAACTTTGAAATAGTATATTTAGTTAACTTTTCAGACATTGTTTCAGTCTCGTTCGCAAACTATTTGTGCTTATCACTAGGCCACTAGTGTCCGTGTTTGTAACTGCGCGCGAGTGAAGATGTAAATGACATTTTATATAACATATTAGGCATTATTTGGGTGGTGTGATACGCCTAAATCCCAGCTTCAGTTTGAAAGGAAATAGGCGCTACTATTTTCTAAATGTAGATAGAATGAAATATAATTTCCTTTGATGCCGACAGCTCTAGACAGTAAAACATGAACTTTATAACAGTACTTCTGAGAAATAGCGCCTAACAAGAAATTGCCAATTGGGTAAATAATTTGAAGGGAAAAAACGTTTCGAATGAACTTCAATTCTGGTGTATTTATAGAGTAATAATGAATCACTCACGTTGCAAGAAATCTCTTATTTCAGCCATTACAAGAACTTTTTTGAACACCAAATACCTATTACCACAGCACTGCAAACCGTGCCAGAAATAACTTTTTAGCTCGCATAAAATACAGTTGAAGTAAAATATGCTGCATAGTGTGATCGTGACTTGACAAAGATTTTAAAATGGAAACTAAAGATGGCGAGGTCCCGTATGGGCTTCAGATAGCTTGAAATAATAATTTTTTATTATTGGCGTTTTTCTCTATGGCCGGTGTTAAGGCTTGAAACTGTGCCCGGGTTCAAATCCGCGGTAAGCCATGGATGAGTCGTTTTTGGGTTGTATTTAGTTGTAAATTTAGGGTAAACTAATATGTAAGTTGTCATTCAAGTATCGTTCTCGCGTAAATTGAAGACGTCCAGAAGCATTAAAGTATTTATACTTTGAAGAATAAAAAGTCTTTATAGTCAATTTGCAGTGAACGTTCCGTATATGTATACACCGACTAACTAGGATACTAATCCAGTGGACGAACTGGGTTAGTTTCCCTTTGGAGCCAGGCGTGTTTCTCCGCATTTGGAGAAAGTTGCGGACGTTGCCTCTGGCCGGCGAGTTTTCGCTGGGAATCTGTATCGTCCATCGTCAAATCCCGTCGCTGCTCATTATTCACTTCGCTTCCCCATCGGCGCATGAACTTGGGTTATTTCACCATAATTTTTAATTTCACAATCTGAAAGAGATTTAGACCACGTAAATATAAATATTTGTAGGTAAATGAGTAGTTTTCAAAATATAGCACCGAAAAGTCGAAAATTTCTGACTATGCTTGCCTAAGTTTCCATGCTCCTAATTAACTTTGAGAATTAAATCACGTATTTTGTGATCTATATCGTATACATAACATATTAAGGATATTTAACAATCGTTATTCGGGTACTGGCATCCTGAATCTGTTTTTGTTAACACATTTTATTCGTCAGAGAGAAATTATATGCATTTTTTTGACGAATAAAAATGTTGGCAAAAATTTGATACTTGTTTTAAGAGATTCAAGATACCAATACCATAGTACCCATTTTTAAATATACTTGGTACGTTATGTATATAATAGAGATCACATGACTCGTGATTTATTTGGGGAGGTTAGTTACAGTGAAGCAAAATAATTTTGGGACAGTAAATACTAGGTAATATTTGTACTTTTTCGTGGGGGCCAGTGATGAAGAGCCTGGTCACCAGCTGCTCCTCGACCATCCAGCGTTGCGGCAATGTCTCGTTCAGTTATCCGCGAACAGCTATAGTCAGTTCATGACTGGAAGAGACTTTCTTGAAGCCCTGCTAAAGATCTACTTTCAAGCCCATTTCGTATCCTTCTGCCAAAGGGTAAACAAACATTGCCATGTGGCAGTCACATGGCAATGTTTACATGCAATGTTTACATTCCACTGTGTGTGTGTACATGTGTTCGTACATGCACGTACCCATCATAACAGTAATGTATATATTATTAATGGATATTCCACAAGCGTAAAGTTTTTAATCTTGAGAATTTCACACAAAAGAATATGTGATGCAAGCGAAAAACATTTCATTATATAAACCCAAAATGTGAGTATTAACAATTAGATGTTTCGTGTGCGTGCCTGAGTCTGTATATATATATATATATATATATATATATATATCTCTCTCTCATTACGTTTGCAAGTTGTGTGTGTTAAGATCAATGACGTTGGCCCACTAAATGTGCTTACAAGAACATAAAGAAAATTTGTTAATAACTTGATAACATCGTCGAACGTTGTCTACGTGTATTTTGAACGTTTTATTGTGGTAATTATTAAGTTTATAGGGTTTCCTGTAAAAATAAAAATAATTCATTGAAAATCTTATATTTCCACTCTGCTAATGATGCAGAACACGAATATACGAGGGGCATTAACGTCCGACTAATTTCGTTATATGTGCCCACCTAACCTAACAGAACCTAACCCCACGATGAGTGAATCACTATTTTACATTTTTTAACTAACCTAGGATTGTAGGGTTATATAGTAACCAATACCTGCCACCTATTAAACTAACCTAAACTAACACACGGCAGAGCATATCACATTGTCACACATCATTTGTAAACAAACCCTTGTATGTTTTTGGTATCAGTAACTGTAGTTGACCCAGTAACTGAATTATGGTCCTTTTTAAATTATGCAAATTAGGTTGGCTATGTAGCACTGAAAGTGAAAAATATGACACTGATAATTTACAATAACTAAAAGACAATGGCTGTAGAACAGTGGTGTTGGGGAAATGCATTAATACACAATTGTTTTCTTAAAAGATTATGACTGCGATTTCATCGATTACGATGTCCTCTCATGTTTAGTGAAGTGATACAGATATGTTTAATAGTAGGGGAAGTTCCAGTTATATCGACTGTAATCTATTTAGTGACGTATAACAATGGCAATTAATGCCGCAATGTAACTTATAAATACAAAACAAGCTCCTTCTTCAGAATCTTAAAATGCACCATCTCTCCATAACCTATATAAAATTAATTGACTATAACAAACTCACTATAGAGGCAATTTTCCTTACCATTGTCAGTTGTCTTTATAATAAATTTCCACTGTATATATTGGGTTGTTTATGAAGAATCCCTCGCAGGGGTACACAAATTCCAACACAAAGTAGTTTTTATTTTTAATTACACATTGTAATACCACCTTTTGGTTAGGTGATTCATACACTCACATTTGAGTCTATATAACCCTACAATCCTAGGTTAGTGTAAAACCCAACAATCCTAGGTTAGTTTAAAAATGTAAAATAGTGATTCACCCATCGTGGGGATAGGTTCTGTTAGGTTAGGTGGGCACATGTTACGAAATTAGTCGGACGTTAATGCCCGTCGTATATTCGTGTTCTGCATCATTAGTGGAGTGGAAATATACCATTTTCCGTGAAATTATTGTTATTTTTTTTACAGAAAAGCCCCCTAAACTTAATAATTACCCAAATAAAACGTTAAAAAGACACGTAGACAACGTTCGACGATGTTATCAAGTTATTAACAAATTTTCTTTATGTTCTTGTAAACACATTTCGTAGGCCAACATAATTGACCTTAGCACACACAACTTGCAAACGCAATGGTTAATACTACATATATTTTAACATACCTTAGAACTGTGGATCTGAAGCGTTTCAACATTTCTGCCGCTCTTTCCGCGACGTTGCAGGGTTTCATTTCCCCTCGCCTAATTAGGGAATACAACGATTCGGTGAGGTTAATGATGTCCTGTTGGCGTTGGTGACTTATCTTTTATTCACCTTGCTAGAACTCATGACTGCACACAAAAACTACCGCAACATATAACGTAAAATACAATAAATAAAATTTTAAGCAAACCTGAAATAAATTTAAAAAATATTAAACACGTGAGAACGCACTACGAGTAATCTCTTATACAGGTATCAGAAACGAAAGAAATCGGCACCACGAGAAATAATAAGAGAGGATATTAGTTAAAAAAAAAAAAAAAAAAACAGTAAATGAATTATTATTGGTTAAACAAGATAATCACACCAATTCTCTGGCACGTGAGTCGACCACATCTCGCCAACAACACACGGAACGAAGGTTTGTAAACAAATGGCCGCTCTACTTTCACCTTGAGCGTGATCTTGCGAGCATGCAAGAAACATTGAAATCAAAGTACGTTAGCATCACGTCATTAATAATTGGCATAATAAGATACAAGTCTTTTCGAAACCCATTTGTAAGCGATAAATTAACAATTACGTTAAAACTTTAGAACTATTTCCTCTCTTTGTGCTGGCAACCTAACGGCATAACTGTATCCGCTCTCGCCGCTGTTTGTAATGTTATATGCATGTAGCTAACGGCTAGGGTGTTTTTTCAAAGGTTGATTTTCAAAAGTTTCTTCCAGTCGTGAACCGACTATAGGTACCAATTGGGTGGCGCACCATAAAGGAAACATCAGACCGTCTCCTTCACATTGACGTGTCGAAAGCGAGCTCACTACCCCCTCATCACCTCAAACCGAGAGTTGCGAACACCATCCAAACCGTAACACCGGACATGCTGACAAGAGCGTGGAATGAGTTTGATTATCGCGTAATGTCGTTCGGGCCGCTCATGATGGTCACATTGAACATTTATGAATGTATGGTAAACAAACTTAGGGTTCCACGGATCATTTGATTGGTTAATAGAGGTTGTAGGTTGTTTGGTTTTGACATTATAGACCTTCAAAGTTGGGGAATTATTTTATACTCGCTCTTTAAATGTAGGAACATAAAAACATTGGCTCCCACATTCCGAAAATGTCAGCTTTTCGGTACCACATTTAGAAAACTATAACCATTTAACTACAAACATTTTACATTTATGTGGTCCTTATATAAATATATTTTAATGGAATAAGAAAATATCGTGAAATATAACCTAAACGCCACCTAAATCTCTGATTTTTTTATGTTATTTGAAGGATTGGGGAGGTTCGTGTTTATAAGATAATTTATTAGTGATACATCCCCTCCCCCTTGGGGAAGCCGGTCGGTTTGCAACCGACGACCTAGTCCGAACGCGAGCCAGACACGCGACTGCAACGCTTGGATACCCCAAACGTGGGTTCGAACCCGTGACCTTGAGGGTGGCAGCCGGCACTTGACCCAGCTGTAGTAGTCTACTCTCCTACGACTGCCGGCGAGCCTGCGGGACGATCGATATGCCGCGCCGCCGCCGTGCAGAGCTGGCTAGCGCGACCCAGATACAGCCCCACAATGCAGTACGGCCCTCCGAACTGCAATAAGCGAAATGAAGCCTCCTTGCCGAAGACGCCTGTTTATGTTCTACTCTCTTAAAACTTCGACATTAAAAAAAAAATTTACTACATATTATAGTATATATATTGTTCACATATCATTAATATACAATAATCGTTTAGTTTCTCTCTTTAGATATTGTATAAACGCGTGTTTGGTTTGCATGTTCTAATTTTGATGGTGGTAACAGTCTTCTGTATAAGCGGCCTTCAGATCTGTGTATTTCATAAATATACTCATAAATCTGGTTGTAAACTAGCGTTTCGCCTTCATGGTTACGGTGTATATTCGCTCAAATGCATTTGCGGATTGAAATAGCTTTGAGTTAGGGACGCATCAATAATAGTGGCTAGAAAACATAGGCCAGTCACAATATATTTAAAAAAAACCAACCGTTGGCGAGGTCATCCACGTTGTTACTAACATAAAGTGAGAATTTGAAGTTTACTGTGTCCTAACGTTTAGTTGTACCGTAGAACTTAACTTCGGCTTGCTTCGGCAAACAATTTAATAGGATAAGGTTCCCTTGTACTTTTTAATTACGGCTATCTACTTGTTTGCTCACTGCATGCAGTGCTCCTCCTGCGTGGTCCGGTAGCCTCCCCCTTCCCCCGGGTGGTTCTATCTGTTTCACGGGTTATTCGGTACATGGTAAAAATGTCAGTCACTGTTAGTGACTGATCGGAACGTCCCTGGAACTGGAAGGAATTTGTTTTAGCTGGGCAGCACCAAGTTCCAAGTTTTCAGTGCATAGGACATAAAATAACACTATCGGCTGTTCACGGTTCTTCCAACTTTTCCGAAGCCGTGCTAATGTTCTACTTTCACGATATTTCTCAGCCTTACACAAATAAAGCTTCACAGAGTATAGAGAATTACACCAACGGGACAATGGACTTGTGCGCACTCAATGTAATATTATTTTGCATAAAAGCTATTTGTGACAATGCGTTGCCAACACACTTATTTCTCTCACTTTTTATTCATGTTAATTATAAGTTAAATATTATAGTTCATACATAGAATATAAATAAGTTCAATTTAATTAAAAATAAGTTACTTTTGTCAACACATGTATACAATGCTTGTAACACACGAAATATTTAGGAAACCAAACACGTCATACATGGGGTGATTTTTTTTTTTATAAAGGTTTGATTCGAAAAATGTTTACCTCCCTTTCGTATTCTTGAAACTGGTCCGTCTCATCCAGGATTGCTCCCATCGGTCATTTACTGTACGGTCCCGCCTTCAGGCAAGGTCAGAATGAATAAGAGGCGGCTGGCGTCTATTAGAACAGACTACCTTACCAGACACAAACCTATCCGTCCGGCCAGCACGAAAAAAAAAAAAACTTCAGGTGAGACGAGATTGTGGTGGCCCGGAGCAGCGATGAAATTAAGGCGTGAGTGGAAACCCCCACACACAGTTTCACCACACTATCAATTTGAGAATCCCGGCCTGAAAGATTCATCCTGCCTTCGTGTATGGGCTTTCTAGGGTTAGCGTATAGCCACTGAAGCAGCCTCGCGTCCGTTGTGCCAGGTATTAACAGTATTAAGTGGAATGTTAAAAATTAGTGACAACTGAAATGCGCATTTTGTTTTATAAAAATGAGGATAAAAAATTATGAATTGTGAAAATTATGTTTGCACGTTGCTATGGGATATACATACCTACAGCAGGCTGAAAATATAACTGGGACATAACAATAAATGCCGCTTTGTATGTTTAAATAACCAAAATAGGAATAAGATAAAATCAAGACATCACAGAAGTACCAACAACAACTCCCCACTCCCTTCAATTTCCTTCCCCCCCCCCCCNTACGTACTTACACAATGTATGATTAATTTGTTTAAATGTGCCTAATGACAATAAGATTGTATAACGTTAAGTTGCAGTGTGTCGTGGAACTATCTGCAGATTGTTTGGAAGCCTGCAACTAAGAGCGGATTGTTTCATTTTTTTCTGTTCAGGTAAATTAATCCGCACTAGCTGCGGTCATTCGATGATCAATAATTTCTGAATTTTTTTGTTTGTGTGTTTCTATTCCGAGTCGAATGTGTGACTAAGCAATGCTACTTCTGATAATAATGAGTCCCGGTAACAGAAAACTGGATTATTTCACTCCGTACGGGAGGTTTTAGATCTGGGATGAATTTTCAAAGAAAGCAGTCTAGTCACTGGGATTTACAACACGGTACAGAGGTTGAACTAGCGCGAGATAAGCTGATATCGCGGTTGCTTTGTCACGCCGATAAAAGTTTCTACGTGACTCGACTGCTAGACGACGCGGCCGTTTCCACACGGCGCCAAGTCACGGTGAATTTGGTACACCTGATTCCGCTGTCAGTAGGGCATGCTATGTGTCACGGAGGTTGGTAAGCACGGACGGAGCCTGTGGACCGATTCTCATTAACTTAAGGGCAAGATTCACTCGTCATTTTGGATTCTTGGTTTTTCTTGCTTATTTATATTTTTTAACATGAACATTTCGAAAGTAGATATATAGCGTATTAACTATTGACCTTACCCTGCAGTACAGACAAAAAAACTGAACTACGACCTCATAACTGTCACAATATCGATTCTGCCAAATTTTGGCAGAATCTATATTTTGACATAATCATGGGTTCTTAGTTTAGTTTCTATCAGTACTTCAGCGTAAAGTTAACAGCCAGTTCGCTATAGACGTAATTTTCAAATTTTCGTGTTAAAAAATATAAATAAGCAAGAAAAACCAAGAATCAAAAATGAAGGGTGAAGCTTGCCCTTAAACGCTTATCGACTACTCAATTACGCAAGCATCGCCAGCCGGGCTTAGCGGAGTTTATATTCCAATACGCAGGGGTGAAAACTACATTTCGTGCCATGGCTATCGCAAACGACGTTATAAGGATTTGAGGCTAGAACACTGTTTGGTATATAAAAAAAGTGTTTTGAAGTGTTTGTATACTTCTAACCGATTTGTAATGCTGTTTGATTAAATTCAAGTTGGTAGGACTATTTTATACATATAAAAGTGCATGTATTTAGAAAATTGATACACGAACAAACGCGTTCGTCACTGATAACGACGTGGCTTCGACAGTTGTGCTGGTTTGTGGTAGGTCAATATTGGTTACATGCTCAGATGACTAAGGATGGGTCTACCTCATATTTAGTCTGTGAAAGTGACCGCGTTTTAACGTCTGAAGTTATCCAATTGGCGTGATACAAGCTGTTCATAGTAAAGTGAGCACTTGCGGCTGTGCTTTAAAGTTCCTTTCAGTTTATTTCTATCCTTCCGTCAATTGTTAATATAAGTTGCCATGTGACTAATAAACGCTGTGTATACATTTTATAGAAACTCTCAAAAGTTAACGTCTGTGCCCCAAAATGTAATTTTTTGGTTATTATGGCTGATGGGAGAGCCATAAGGGGTCACTTTACTATGAATAGTGTATACCTCTGTATTAAAATAGCTGAGGAAGTGTATATCCATCAACGAAGTGAGGGAACTCTTTGTCGTCGTATTGTCGGCCAGTATTTTCCATAATGTGCATGAATCTGCCGAAAAGCGAAGTACAGTTGAAATGAATTTACAGTGAAGAAATGGATAATTAAGGATTTTCTTAGACATTACATCCAGTATTCCTGATATTTATTTAAAACAGGCGCACATCCCACGAATATGACGACGAACATTTCAGCTGTCACATTTTGAGTGCTCAGAAATTGACGAGGCCACGCTGCCATTTCGTCTCTGTATTCCTAATTTGTATGTGCCAAAATGTAGATTTTTGTTCATAAAATAAAGTATATAAACACTTTGTTGCATGTTAGTGGAATGGGCAGGAGGCGGAAACCTTGGAATGGGAGAAAAAGTACACTAGTAACATGAGCTGGGAAATTTGTCATATGTAGGCTGTGGTTAATTGAAAGTATTTTACTGTCTTTATAATAATGGTCCAGTGGTTATACTGAGGTGCCATTCAAATATTTATTGCTTTTAGTTTTTACAAGTTAAAGCTAGAATTGCCTAAATAAGAACATATTTATCAGTGCATTGGCATTCGGTCGAGGTATGGGTGCTAGTCATTGTACATTGTACATTGGTGTCCAAAGTTATATCAAGAAACGTCCTTCCCTCCCGTTATTGTCACAAGATTAGTATCGGGTGATAGTAAAATGGAAACGAAAGTGGACCCATATTCTGAACAGCAGATGGAATTACTGTGCCCCTATCGAACGGTGTGCGTTGTTTACTGCCATGTTAGTCCAACGGCAACGTTCATTGTTTACACATTCAGCTACGGCACAGAGAAGACTCTGGAAGACTTCCTGCGGCGGATGGCGATAGGAATAATGGAAGCTGGACAGTCTCAAACTGTGCCCAAATTAATTAATGTGTTTTTCTTTCGCGGATATGGCAGCACTTTTTAGCGCCCGGAACTGTATCCCGAAGATCAGGCAAGGATGACCATGAGTGACATCAGGAAGAGATGACAGTTATTTGGCTGAAAGTGCAATACTGCAGTGCTGTAGTGCTGCACAGCAGCTGGCATGACCTCACAGCATCCACTGGGACAGTTGTATCGAGGCTATTAGTGTATAGATACCTCGGGCAAAGAGGACTTTATTGTCGGAGACCTACTGTCCTGACTTGTGTTCTGCAGACGAAGATTTATAGTAATCACTCTGACTTCTCTCCATGACTTAAGTAAACCGGTAAGGTTTAGCTTCTGTCAAGTGTTGTGAATAGATCTTGGCACTCAATGTTCGGTTGTTTCGAGACGATGTGGGCCCAGACTTTCCGACTGATGAATGATAATGTTAGGTGTCACAGAGCGCATCTGGTTGTCCTCCTATAAACTGGAAAGATACTCCGCGCATGGATTGAACTGCTCGCTCTCCCGACTTAATCCGATAGAGCTTGTGTAGAATGCTTCGAGACAAGCTGCTTAACGTCTGAAACCACCAATTACTTTACAAGGCTTAAGATCTGCTCTACAGGAAAAATGAGAGATAATACTACAAATTGAGATTACACTACTTCATTCGGAGCATGCCACGTCGTTTGGCCTGCATTGCTGCCAGATGTGATCACACATGCCATCTTGAGCAGACATAACTGGTTTTCTGGATGTGTGAAAGTGAAAAACTTTTGTAAAGCAGAACATGTGTTGAATTTTACCGTTAGCTCATCAAGAAATGATAGTGTTTACTTTGTTTATGCTTTATAATTTACTATCGCCCGATACTATTATGGCAAAATGATTACAGGAGGGGCGGATGTCTGTTGCTTTAATTTTGGACACCAGTACGGTATACAAAGGCTTGATGTGTTACATGTGGCGGAAAGATGCAGAAAAAAGAGAATCTCAGCAGGACTACCAGAATCGCTGACCATTGTTAACGCAGTTATACAAGAAAAAGTAAATATTTTTTCCTGCTGTTACCCCGGGCCGGAATGGCTGTGAAATGTTTCTTTCCTTAATATCTGTTAAGTCCGTAGTCCCCCCGCGACCTTGTTTCTAGAGCCGTAGTGCTTTCAAATAACACATTCAGCATATATTATTTTTAAACATTGTCGAATCTTTGCGTGCACTCGGTGTTGAATAAAGAAGCTCAGTGAGCACTGAAATGCAAATAAAAAGTGACGGCACTATAGTAAATCCCTCTGTATACTGGAGTCTTTCTCCGGAATTCAGTTATGTTCTCTAGTATTTGTGCTTTTCCTGTAGATACAGAAGATTGTTGGTTGACCACTCTAGTTTAGCCATTAGCCATTCTCAAATCGCTCGTTTATAGCATGTGTGTTTGCTTTGTTGACGGGTGAATTATCTCGCTGAATATGGAATGCGTCAGTTCTAGAGAGATTTTCAGTGTGTAGCGCTGAATTTTGCTAATTTATTTAATAAAATTCGCATTTGTGGAAACAGGCACCATAAAGCAACAGCCGATCACCATACCATGATTCCACAACCTCCGAACAGTGGGAATAATACAATCCTGTAGCCCTCGCCAGCTATTCGACACACCCACACACGTGCGTCTGATTGCAACTATACGTATTGTGCGTGATTCATAGCAGCACAGGATGCTCTACCTTTGTTCTAGCGTCCAGCGGTTTAGCGCCTTTGAAAGTCCTGTTCAATTTTCTTTGCCTATAGTGTATCCTTTTACGAGTATAAAGTAATGTTGCCTAAGGGCTGGTACCAGTTCGTCGATCATGCATCACTTGGAATTACGAGCACTTGTTATAGTTAAGGGGCCCTCCTGCCTGCATCGTTTTTCTCGCCGAGAAGCGCGGGAGCTATAAAGGTTACGCTGGCACGCGCTACAAGACTTCCATCGCCGCTACACGCTGACCTCTGAACTGGCGTGCAGTGTTCTCGTAGTGCTGCGTGTACCATTGGAACTTTCAGCAGTGATCCTATCATATTATTGATGGAAAAAGTCTGTAGCAAAGTTTAATACAGGCTCCTATCGTTGTTTGACTCTTGTCCTGTTAGTACGTTTTAATATACGGCAGTCTGAAAAAGCAGTTTTAACTATATTGGAGGGCTCCGAAATAATATTTACAGCATGTGTGGTAACTTAAGTACCATTCCGTCCTGGTCTGGGGTATGGTGTCTTTTCGTAAGTAAACATACTGGTGGGAAAGGGAAGGGGGGGGAGGGGGGTATGTTTAATAGTTTCGTCAAAAACCAGGATTTCAAACACTGCAACGCAGTTAAAGCGCCAGGTAGGCGGAACTGTTAGGCCATGATCTCCCATTTATACAACTTTTGCGAGAATTAATTTTTTGAATCAAAACGGTAGCCGATATTGCCAAACCTCTCTGGCCATTTTCTTACAAATTGTTTCTATTGTGTAGTATACTTTTTCCTACACAAAAATGTAAAACTTTATCTAATTAACGAAAATTTTGTTTATTTAATAATTGGTTAAAATTACACAGTTTTTTTTTGCGTTGGAAAAATTAGATTGCATAATAAAAATTGTAACCTGATGGTTACAGCGATTTTTCAAAATGAGCTCCCGTTTGGGTTTTAAATAATTCTCGCAATGAACATGGCCTTAATTCCCACATACACTGGAACTATAGTAGTATGATCGAGTGACTGTGGCAGTGCGTTGTGCGAGGCTGACTGCTCCTCCCCCCTCCTCTTGTAACCCAAGCGTTACACGGAGGGCGTGGCGATGTTGCGTCGTCATCGTGCTCTGACTCGGCGGCGGCCGAGGAACAGGTGTAGCGCCAAGCCAGCTCCTCTGTTGGCACAGTGGCGAGAGTTGTGCAACCGCCGCCCGCCGACCGACCTCACCCCAAACACCCCTTCCTGCTACACTGCGCCACTATCACGCTAAGGGCCATTCCACAATCCACGGATGCGTAAGAAAACTGTTTCGGGACACGTAAACGGAACGAGCGAACGACTCGAGATGCATTTTCAACTATTCTACAATACAAAGTAACATACAGTTCTGCAAATTATGAAATCAAAAATACTCAGCTGTTGCAAATTACTAATAGGTTTTATAATGAAAAAAAAAAAGTTCATTTTGTAAAATTTTAGTGTATTTAGCACTGCGTAACTACTGCTGTACCATGTGCATGTATTTATTAAAACAAAAATGATAATAGCCACGGCAAATCCATGCACTTGTGGACGTGTATACTACAGTGACCACGAAAATTAATTTCAACAAACCAAATACGCGATTCCTATTGGATTCACGGGCACGGAAGAATTGGGAGTTGCCGAGCTTTCTTAGGTGTATCCGTAAATTATCCGCGTCAGCATGTGTCTCATTGTAGATTGAACACGGAGTGTTAAGCGGCTCCGCTTCCGTAATCCGCATCCGTGTCATTGTAGAACGGTTATTCTACCCAGGCCAAGGCTTGGCTAAGAGTACAATCGCGTTGACGCTACAAAAACTCTTATATAAGTCATGAATCCGTGGAGAGTAATGACACTGATGGCCACAACAGACGTTAAATGTTGCCCGCGACGCTAAATATCAAACGCAACGCGTTAAAAGTTGGCCAACATCAAAGTCTGTGCGTCTAACGCCAACCAATCAAAATTCAAGACGTCACAAACAAGTGAAAACAAATAGTACACACTTGGACAATAGATGGCACCACAATTGCCGTACATTTTTATTCTGTTGTACGAAATCAATAAACAAATAACACAAAACGCATTAAAAAATAATAGTGTAACTATGAAGTCTGCGGAATAGTTTTTTTACAAAAGGGTTTATTTTTATACCCGATAACGTTGAATGTATACATGCCAGTTTTCTTATGGTGACGTTTAACGTTTTGCGTCAAGTTGGTTGTAGACGAGGCTTTAGGAACAAAAAGAGAATTATTATGGGAGTTTGTCGTAGGGAAAATTTCCGCCGCTAGGTGAGCTGTGTTCCAGAAGGTAACTTTTAATTAAAATTTTAAGCTACTTTAATAAAAGAGTGATTTTACTTAGTTACGAAGTTATTTCATATTTAATTTATGATTTTTTGCAACTATCCTGCTTTTTTAACGTAGAAAATGGAGAAAATCTGGTTCACATGCGATACTAGCGCTTACCTAGTGGCGAAAATTTTCCCTTTGCCAAATTTTTAACACTGATCTTCCCAACATCTACAGGCTATTCAGGGTATAGTGAGTACTTTTGAAAGACCTCTCATTTGGAATAATAGTCAAAATAATATATTTTACTTTAGCCGTATATGTTGAAATTCCTAGTGCGGTGGAATATACACACTGTGTTTATTACTTACATGGCAATATTAATTTAAAAAGGTGGTTAAAAGATAAAAGATGACCGAAAGGAAAAAGTAACTAGGGTCTCAAAAGTGCTTACTTTACCATTAACAACCTTCAGTAGAGTGACATTAACCACGCACATGATTTGCGGACTGCTCTGCCCTTCCTTATCCCAGACGTTCACATTCTCAAGTTCTACTTTAACGTTATTCCTCCTCCTTATGCATTTTCTAAGTTATAAATGTTCTTACTGGCAGTTTCTATATAACGATTTAAGGGTTTGTGGTAGTGGTCACAAATTTATTTTATAATTACACGAAATACTGTTAAAATTTTAGAAAATTTAACACGGGTGACAGAGAGATCATGTCTTGCTTCATTTTAATGTATGCTTAGCAAAATTTATTTTTAAAAAAATCATAGTGTGCTACAGAACAAAAATATGCAATAATTTCCTCATTTTGAGAAATTTTTAAAAATTTCAAAAACATGACTTTAGGCATTCCTTGAAGTAACTCATTGTTATCTTCCAATGTGAATTATCTCGTTTCGGTGAGTTATTTGTACTTAGTCAAAACAGTAAAATTGTGTTTGCCAGGCCAGTGTGTGAAAAATATGCCGTCCAAAATTTTAATGAGGAAATAATACTTGTAAGTAATGTCTTAAAGTTGGACAGTAATAATGAATTTTCCGGTGACCACCCTTAAAGTAACTGCAGTGATCAATAATCGCCATGCGGTCATTGATGCGACGGGACCGTTGACCTCCTGAACGTCGCTCAGCCTGTCCCTCCTCGATCCACTGATCCCATATCCGATACGCTGTCGTTGCATTTATTCCAACGTGATCACCAGTTAGTTACACGGTAGAATAATCCATAATCCCGATAGGTCACAATTCTGCCGCGGGCAAAGGCTGAAGCCTGTTCGTATAGTTGTCGTGTTTTTCGATGCGGCATGTTAACTCCGTCTGTGCACACGGACGTCGGGGAAAAATAATTTTAGTACAGCCAATTATATACAGCTTACCAGTGTCGCCATTGACGCATGTGCTGCCCCACTTGGCTGAACAAGTTATCGTCGTTGTCCTGTACTACGTATTCTCCCTATGTTGGGTCCTTCGGGTGCGTTCTTATTGGTGTTGCGATTTTAATGGCCACCTGTGCACTTTCAATATGCTTTAAATACTTGCTAAACTTATCCATATCGATGCGCAAAATCACTTCCTTGGTGTTAAAAATCGATTATGTTATTGCAAAAGTTGGTATCTTAAAGCTCGTTGGTAACATCACATTCAGTTATTCTAACGTATTTAAACAAGCAATGGAGAATTTTCAAAAACTGCAAATATTTGTATCGCCCACATTGCAGTTATTTTGGACATTAAAAATTTTCAAAAAATACCGATGTCGCCAATATCGATGTATCACGAATTTTTTTTTTATCATATTGTAATTGAAATGCTGTATCGCGACTGATCTATTGGCGACGGTGGTGAATCGCGAGGGGTGAGGGAAAGTTTGTCGTGAATAATGCTTGTGTGGTGTCTGGCACACAGACTAATAAGGTAGGCCGCTTATTAGACTTCTACGCATGTACCCAACATTGAATTGCCCAAAGCATACACAACTGTCAAGTCACATGGTCAACAATGATGAAAGTGTTTGTTTATATCTTAATTTTTAAATGACTAGCACTACTATACGAATAGGATGCGTTTACCAATTTGAGTTTAATCAAACCGCATTACAAATCTGTTAGAGGAAAAAAGCATACATCTCAAAGCATTTGTTTACAAATCATTTTTCTAACCTAAAAACCAAACGATGCAGTTTTCGGTCTACCTCATCTTTATTCTATGGTTTGGCGTCGTCGCGTGTCGTCTGGGTGCCGCGCCCTGCGGTCTCCCCCGGCACCCCGTGACGTCGCCCAGACCTGCTGCAGTATCGATTGTG
>NQII01002828.1:169305-180096 GCA_002778355.1 Clitarchus hookeri | reverse complement strand
CACAATATAATTTACGTATTCGTACCTTCTATAACAGCTGGCGTTTCATGCGTGGCTGGTGTCTCAGTCTCTCTCAGTACCGCAGTCTGCCCAGACCACGAATTGTGGACAGAGCTTCAATCGTGTGCACATTTTTTGTAACACTAAAATATTTTACTAGAATTTACTGATTCAAATGTTTAAAGTTACTCTTATTTATCAGTGTGCTCACCCCTAGGGAAACGTCAGGGAAATTTCGGGGAATTTTCACCCGAGTCAGGGAAAACTTAAATAATTGCTACCCTGCAATGTGTGGATACAGGATAATGTAATTATGAGCATATGTGTTTTAAGTTTGTGAACTGGCAATAATACATATCTAAAAGTGACAGAACCTATACATAACAACTAAAGAATTTGTGAGATTGTAATGCTCACTCATGTCATGTCGGTAGTGTGTATCACAATAAATATTGGACTGAATGAAATGTTGACTCGACTTGCATGGTCTCTTGCAGTGTAATTTTGTTAGACTTCGCTGATCTGTCAGCTGTGGAAAAAATATGGTTATGTTATTGAAAGGTTTCTGTATTCTTAAACATCAGGGAAAATGGTAAGATTCAGCCTGGAAAACAGGGAAAAGTCAGGTATTTACAAAATGGAATTTCGCTGAACATCCTGTTTATGTATTTCGCAATGGCATGGTGGTTCATCATTGCTCGAGTCCCGACTCGATCTAATCGTGACGCGTGGTATGTGGATCTTGGTGCCAACCAAGGTTTTGCTGCTGGTGTGGTGGCCAACAAAAGTTCTGTTTTCGTCTTTACTAGCATTCCATAGAAATATAGGGCCACCGCGTAGTCACGTCCAGGCGAGTCGTCGACGGAAAGACGGCACGCCAGCGCGCTTTGCGCATAGAGGCGACGAGGCAAGTGGTCAGTGAGCAAGAGTCGTCCTTAATGCGCGGGTGTTTCCAGGCCTCGATCATGGCAAAATAGCTGCAGGCCGGAACTTGCATAGTTTCGTTATTTGACTTCACTTTGAAGTGACTAAAGATTGGTTGGCACTCATGGCTTCTTTTGGCAAGTAATTGGTTATTCTGGTATACGCCATTCACTATTTCTTCGCACTTTTTTGAAGCCCTGCTGAAGTTCTACTTTCAGGATATTCCTCCGCCTCATTTACACAAAGCTTAAGAGTCTAGAAAATTGCACCAAAGGAACAGCGCACCGGATTCGTACGCACTCAAGCGTAGTAATATTTTGCATAAGAACTATCTCTTACCAATCTTTACCGACACCCCCCTCCCCCCATTTTTCTCAGTGTTTTTATTCATATTAATTATAAATTAAATATCTTTTATATGTAAAATATAAGTAAAATTTCAATTTAACGAAAAATGTGATTCTACGTTAACAGAAGCATTAAACGCTTGTGATACATGCCATATTTAGGAAATAACCGAACACGTCATACATGGGGTGATATTTCAAAGATTATATTTTTAAAATGTGAAGAAACGCGAATAGACTATATGCGGGGTGGCTAGCATCAGGCAAAACAGGGAAAATCTGGAAATGTCGGGGAATTAAGGTAAAATTGCTAGAAGGGTATTGAATTAGCTACTCCGTATTAAATATTGTCTGCCGTGTTGGTAATTGTACTGTGCATTATTTAAATTGATTCCACCTTACTTTAGAACATTTAAAATCCTTGGAGCATGTGTTTTACTTCACATATAATCATGATTTTTATACATTTTTTCCATCTGAATTGTTAGCTTATCTGTCCCTTTTTTTTTTTTAGCAAGGCATTTAAATTTACACGTTATTGTGAAACTATATCAAAGCGAGATTTGGAAACTAATGTGCTTCTGCCACGATTATGCTATTTCAGAGCCAAAGTGTTGTATTTTGATCAAAGCCAAAGTCTCTTTGAATCAGTTGTTTTGCAAAGTGTATGTTCATTCAAAGCAATCTTTAAAAAAAAACAATGTTAATTTACTGCTGAATACACCCATTGTTTTGTAGTGGAAATGATTGGTCAGCCTTTCAAATAATAGCGGCTTGTAACCGCAAGTAATTTAACACACACTGTCTGGTTTCTTCCCAGTAAAGTTTCCAGTGAGGGAGGAAAGTCACCTTCATCTTAATGTTTAATTAAAGGTTTAGTAGCAACTGAATATTTCATTCACATTACAGTAAGAATTGACTAAATTTATATTATAACAATTTCACTATGTAAATCCTGATTAGAATGTTTTTTTTTCTTCTTTTTTTTTTCTCTTTTTCACTAGCTTAGTATTCGAGAAATAAATGTTGATTGTTGCTACATTGTTTAACAACTTATCTTTGTGGTGGAATGAGTTTCAGCCGTAAGAAAATCCTATGTAATATAATTTTTATTTGCCGATTTTGTATATACCTTCATCTGTTTTTTTAGTATATATTGCAAATATTTTTTCTACAGTGAAGCATCTACGAAACAGAACTATAGTGACGTTACTCGTAATATAATTTTGTTGTAATTTTTGGGAAATGATGTAACAAATTTTTTATCATTGGCATGTAGGGGTTAGGGAAAAGTAACATGAAACCTGGAAAAGTCAGCGAAATGTTAGGGAATTTTTTGTAAGCCATCCTGTGTAGTGTGTATATTCTGCGTCTTAACAGGCTTTGCTGGAGAGTTTTCGAAGCTAAGATGGCAGGTGTGCCATGTTTAGATTAACAATCGCAAGGGGGGGGGGTGTAAGAGAGGGTGGTTAGTAAAGCATGTGGTTCGTTTCGAAACGTACTAGTCTCGTAGAGATTTGTGTGTGGGAATTTTCCACTTCCGCACGTTGTCTTAGGTCTCGAGTAGTTGCTGCTCAGCGCTCTGAGAATTCCCACCAGAATTTTATTCTTTGGTATAGTTCATTTACAGTTACTTCCAACTTTTCTAAAGCTCTGCTAAAGTTCTGCCTCCAGGATATTTCTCCGCCTCGTGTTAACAAAGATTAGAAAAGTACACCAGAGGGCAAACGCACCGCATTCGTGAGTACTCGGTGTAAAAAGAATTTGCATAGGAACTATTTCTTACTAGGCATTCGCATTACCAACACACCTTTTTATCTCTGTCTTTACTCTTATTTGTTAATAACGCAATATTGTAATATATTGATAAAACCTAAGAAAGTTCAATTTAACTAAACATATGGCACTTTTATTTTAACACAAGAATAAAACGCGTATAATATATTGCGTATTTAGGAAGCAACCAAACAGGGGTGCTTTTTCAAAGGTTTAATCAAAAAAGTAAGAGGAAACCGCGGAAGGTAACCTTGGTTTGATTGAACCTTGGATAGCTCTAGTTTTCATGTAGGCGTAACTTTCTTGGAACTAGCCTGTAGCCAGTATTTGTATAAAATTTTCAATGTAAAGGCTCTTCAAGATAAATTGAGCACCTCTGAGCCCTGTTGAAGAGTTACTCTTTTATAGTAGGGGAACAGGGGGCAAGATGGGGACGCTAAGAAAAAATTTCTCCAGATCATTATAGTTATTGTTATTATATCCACAAATAATTATACAAGTGCACTCAATATTAGAGCATCAATGTAAACTAGAATGAAAGTTATAAGTTACCAACACAAAACACAAAACATATTTTTGTGAACTAAGGATGATGCCCCATCTTGCCCCATACATGGGGCAAGATGGGGCAAGACTTGGGGCAAGATGGGGTACAACTATTTACACATGTCACACACATAGGCAATGTCCACATTTTCATCGTCCTCCCCAGCACATGCACAGTGAGCCCACCCTTGACATTCTAGACACTTAACCCACTCTTCTGTAGATTCAGAGAATAAATGACCACAAAAAATACATTCAGCATCGTCACTTTCTTTCACTGCAGAACCTTTCTTCGTTTTCTTTTGAATGGTGGGCCTACTTTTCTTAAGTTTCGGATTGCTTTGCTCAAGGTTCAGCTTCTTCTTGCAAGGAATAGGACGTCTTTCCAATTGAGATATCAATTCATGTCTGTATGGTGATTCAGTTAAAACAGCAGTCTTCCCACGGCGNCAAGATGGGAAGTTTTTAAGGGGCAAGATGGGGACGTCCCCGTCTTGCCCCAAGTGGTATATGGAATCTGTCTGAGTGATAATATCTTAAAAATGTTATTAATCACTTCCGTGATTACGAAAATAAATAGCTTACAAACGTCTCTAATAAATAATACACAACAACTAATATAGTTGACATTGTAGCTTACCTGTTGGCGTTCCCAAAATGAATAAAAATAAGATCACAACAGCGAGAAACAGCAAAATGGCCACCGTATGATACGAAATGCTTTAGTGAACTGTTTAATAACGTGGGCTAGGCCAGCGTGACCTACTCTTCGAGATTCTACCGCTTCCCGAGAGGTGGTAGCACAATGCAGACAAACAAACAGTTACCCCGTCTTGCCTCGCGACCCCGTCTTGCCCCCTGTTCCCCTACATATATATGCATGGGCCTTCCCAATTACGTGTTGTATTAATATTTGTCCTTAATACCGCAAAAAGTCATCCTCTTAGTTTATTTCCAGTGTTACTGGCCCTATCTGAAATAATACCGTATAGCCAGCCACCTGCATGTGTTGTGTTGCCGCCTCATCCAAATGCACATCTCGGATTTCACACTATGGGGAAGCATGCACATTTGTTTCGGAGTTTTTTTTTATTTAGTGACATTTTTAGAAACCCCCTAATCTTATTTTTTGAAGTCACGGCTGTTTATTTTCTCCAGGATATCTCTTTGGTTAAAAGTCTAAAACTAAATCACGAATAAGTAGTTCGCGTAGACCAAGTAAGACTTGGCGCACGTATTTTAGATCAACGTCTCAGTCTTCTTAAAATAAAACTTAATGCTATCTTGATAAAATTTGTCAAGGTCTAGCATTTACGTGATACGTTATCGCGTTATCACTTTGACAAATATCTTGTTCTGCCGTCTTTTCGCCATGTTGGTGTTGCTGTCTTTCATGTGGAATTGTTTTTGAGTGTTAATTAAAATTTGCAAGAACCTGACCATCCTGAGCGTCAATGTAGTAATAGTTTCTCGGGTCTATCAAATTTTGTGGGTATCTTTTAATCTTGCCTTTTTGTTTCTTTCTCACACACAGCTTTCTGACGAGGAATGAATCGGCACAACCATTGTGTGTGTATTGTTCGCAATGTAGCACGATAAATGGACAAGTTTTTCGTAAAAGTGAATGCGTTACACTTTCACCGACGGGTGAAAAGAAAACTTTATCCAGACATAGCTTAAGTTGTATTGTGTTATAGTGGTTGTAGCTTTTGTGGATTTTTCATGAAAGTTACCTTTCCTGTAGACTTGTAAACTGTGTCCATTACTAATAAAGTGGTTTACCACAATATGTGGAGTCAAGAAACCGTTTAAAAAAAATATTAGTGTTTTGGTTACCCTAACCGATGAATACACACCAAACAACGTGTGTGTGTGTGTGTGTGTGTATGCGTATGTATGTATATATATGTGTGTGTGTATGTGTGTGTGTGTGTGTGTGTNTAAATGGACAAGTTTTTCGTAAAAGTGAATGCGTTACACTTTCACCGACGGGTGAAAAGAAAACTTTATCCAGACATAGCTTAAGTTGTATTGTGTTATAGTGGTTGTAGCTTTTGTGGATTTTTCATGAAAGTTACCTTTCCTGTAGACTTGTAAACTGTGTCCATTACTAATAAAGTGGTTTACCACAATATGTGGAGTCAAGAAACCGTTTAAAAAAAATATTAGTGTTTTGGTTACCCTAACCGATGAATACACACCAAACAACGTGTGTGTGTGTGTGTGTGTGTATGCGTATGTATGTATATATATGTGTGTGTGTATGTGTGTGTGTGTGTATATGTGTGTGTATGTGTGTGTATATGTGTGTGTGTGTGTGTGTGCGCACACACACACAACAATTTCTTGTTGCTTGACCAAAGCACGAGTCATATTACTAGTAATATTAATTTTAACATGCGACATAAGAGTACACAATGGGTGTTTTAACTCCTGAAGGGGTCTTTCAGAATTGTTCAGTTAACCGTAAAACAGCTGTAACGACGTATTGCCTTAGTGGTCTTCCTACCGCAGCATTTTTAATGCTTGGTTGGTCCCGAAAGGAAAAAAAAAAAGGAGGGGGAGGTGTCAGTGGCGAAACAGTCTCAGGAGTCGCCTTTAGGCACCCCCTCCCCACAGGGAGGTATGACCTTCAGACACCTTTCAAGACATTTTATTTCTCTTATAATTATCATTTTGGTGCGATCAAAATCGAAACTACAGGTTTCACAAAAGATAGAATAGTGTTTATAACCCAGAGGCGAAAATGAATGTGGTGGGTTCAGTGCTCAACTAGACATTCGATTAAGTTAATTCAACAAAAAACGCGAGCTTCTCTAAATTATGCATAACGTTTTTCCTAGAGACCCGTGTATAATTTCTTCTAAGTTGTAAGTTATATTTGGTACATACATTTAAGTACTTATCATAGATAAATTTGTCTTAATTAATTTTGCAAGTTTTTTTTACCAGTGCCTTAGGTCTTTTGCCCTAAACTCTCCATATAATCATCAGATATATAAATTATAACAGTTCTTCATAGATTGTATACAATCAAAACATATCGGTGAACAAAAACAGTTTTGGGTGTTTATTCTCATTCTGGCGTCATTTACCAAATCTACGAAGGTTGGAGATGGGCAATGCATATCCTGCAACCCCCCTCCACCTTCAAGATAGTTATGACCCCGGAAGGGTTTGAGTGGCCAGCTAGCCTTGCTACGCTGCTCTGGGACTTTTATTTTTTGTGCCGGGTGAATATTCAGAAAGCGGCAGCTCGTCGGTTCTAGAACGAGGACCTAAGTTTCTGCCGCTGCTAAGTGTGGCGTGGCGTGGCGCAGAGGTTCCCTTATCAAACCAAGCGTCCGCTCGACGTGCGGGTTAGGGCGACCTCGCATGTTACGCGTAACGTGTCAAGCCAACAATTTACGTTCCCAACCCGCTATGAAGGTCGGTGTGATAAAATTTTACTTTGCTGGGCGCTTGGTTTGTTGTGACTCCCCGAGAATCTTAAAAGTTCATTTCGTTAACGACAGTGTACAGGGCGGCCTGTAACCTTTGGTGCGTGCACGCCTTCAGCAAGAAGTTTCACACCGGCCGTACACTCTAAAAAAATTGTTCGCAAATATACCACACCATTGTATACGTAGAGGGAGAAAAAGCGGGTGGTAAATGTTTTCCCCATACATCCATGGTGGTGTTTCTACATTTGCTCAGGAAACTATTAAATGCTTAGTGAAGTTAGCAATTATGTATTGTAACGGTGCTAAACATTCCTATATTTACAGCCTGTGCAATGCATAGGTTAAAAACTTCCATTACAGTTTAGGAAGTTCACTAGACATTTTCTTTACTGTGAACTGATAATGTCTTATGATAGTAACAATGATGTTGATATTCATTCATGCAGGCCCATAGCTGTTACGGGGAGATCTCTAGTAAAAAATTAAAGGTCATGTTTCGAATGTGCGGATCGTGCCGGGCGATGCCGCTGGTCGGCGGGTTTTCTCGGGGATCGCCGCTTTCCCCCCACCTCTTCGTTCCGGCACTGCTCCATACTCACCTGTCACCCTCATCGGCTCTCAAGATCTCGATGTTACGAGCCGCCCAAATCTCTTGACTCGCTCAAGGTCACTTCTGGCCATAAGAAAGCATTGCGGCGGGCCCTCCCAAGTCTGCGACATGCATTATTGAGCAGCTGAATTGCTCACAAAGTAGACGTACTTTTTTCTTTCCCTTATATCTGTGCAGGAAAGTTCGATTTTTTTTACTAGTCATTACTATTTATATTTTTTAAATATATTTAACAGGATAAAAGTAAGAAGTGTTCGCTGCAGAAAAGTTTCTTTTTTAGGAAAAATCGTATTCGTAAACCATTTATGTATAATATTTATAATTATATTTCAGTTCAATGGTTAAGTTAGCATTATTATTGTTTGTAAAATAGAACATTTTTATGTGCAAATTATTTTATCCTTGGTACTTATTCCACAATCAAAACTTCGGCAGTAGTCATATTTCTTAGTTTTTATATGCACTATTGCCACGACGTTAAAGACACAGTTATTAGGCGTCTTACAAATACGTAGATTCATGTGTGTTAGGTAACCATGAACCGAGTGGTGAGCAAAATCCATCCAGTGGCGAGTCGAACCCGCGCCGCCCGGTCAACTTAGCTCGCACACCGGGCGAGGTACGTTACCTCAGCCGTCTGGATTTAATTTTAAATGTCTTGGGTTCTCTGACTGCCAGCATTGTCCCCGTGCCAGGAATGAGATCGCAACCTGGTGCGCCTGCGCAATGAAATTCCTGATTCGAAAACATCGGGCGGGAGTAGTGTTCGCGCCGGACGTTAAAACAGTCTTCTGTCACGTTCCGATAAAATATCGTATACTTAAAAACGCTGGGAAGGGGGAAGGCAATTTTCTTTTAAATTTCATGCTTGTGTCAAACAATTAAACTTGTAGACACACATGCTTTGAATGAAAAATTCCCTAATTTTCGCATATTCACTCTCCAAATCAGCAGTTTTACTTATTAACAAAATAAAGAAATTTACAGGCGTTGACTTCATTTTTTCTGAGTAAAATTATTGTACTAAAATGAAGGGCTAGCCAAAAACCGAAAATATGCGAACATTTTCAGAAATTGAAAAAGGCACATACGTCGGTGTAACTAAATGTTTTGAAGCTGCTGGAGGCACACACTTATTTGCACACTTTTTTTTAAAATATTTTTTTTGCTACAAACTTTTTTGTTTTCAAATTACATAATCTTAAATTTTTATGACTATGAAGAAACAGTGGAACATATTTTTTGAGGGAATTTACATGTACAGTAGTGTCGAAAGTTGAACTGTATTTGACGTAATTATTAAATAGTGGAACATTTTACTTTGCAGCAGTAGTGCCTCTAAGGCGGATGCTTATTCTTGTAGAGATAAATATACAGAATGTTCGGAAATTAAACGCCCAAACTACGGGAGGTGATTCCTTATGAAAAATAAAGTCGAAAATATATGGGACACCATATAACTACACTGAATATTAAAGGAAATATTAGCCAATGAAAATTGGGTTTTGAAAACTTATTTTTGTCGAATGCCTTGTAGAACGCCTACAAAGTCCGCAGCAAAAATGTACCTTATGCTTCCCATGTTGCAGAGACACATGCGTAATGCTGGCCGTCCTCGGTCTGTGCGTACTGTTCGGCTTGCGGAAGTGATAAGTCAGCACATAGACATTCCCTCCACTAGTACATGCGCCATAGCGAGCCAAATGGACGTATCCCATTCAACCGTGGGGGACGTACTGTGAGTAAATCGCCGCCATCCCTACCGCTGGCGGAAATTACTAGGCAGTCAGCGAAAATACGNGTGGGGGACGTACTGTGAGTAAATCGCCGCCATCCCTACCGCTGGCGGAAATTACTAGGCAGTCAGCGAAAATACGTTTTTAAAGCCCAGTTTCCACAGGCTCATATCTCCTTTGATATTATGTTTAGGTATATGGTGTCTGATATATTTTCAACTTTATTTTTCATAAGGAAACACCTGCCGCAGTTTGGGCGATTAATATCCGAACATACTGTATATGCACCTTTCCAAAAAAATTAGATGCAGTAGATTATAAACCCATTCTGTCTAGCTACAGTGACTCGGTAGTGGTACACCTATCCTTTGATATTTAATTGTTGTAATAAGTCTTTTGGATATGAAAATTGATTGTATTGGTGAATAAATGTATTTACAATCATCATGCAACATATATAAAAAGAAAATATCTTCACAAAATAATATATAAAGTTACAAAGGTCAAGATGTACACCATAATGAAAATGGTACAGTCTGTATGTATCCTGTCGTGAAAGGGCATGTGTGGACAGTTAGTACCTAGTATAACCACCACAGTTATTTTTCATCTCCTTAAGCCGATCTGGCATAGATCGAACCAACCTTTCACAATAATAGGGCTCAATCTTATCCCATTCCGCCCGAAGTGCAATTTTGAGGTAATTCCGGTTAGATATGGGATGGTTGCGGATGTTTTCTTTTAACGCGCCCTACAAATTTTTCAACACACTCCACAAATTTTCATTGAAATTGATGTCGGGGGGACTGTGAAGGGTATAAAGTACGTGGGGGCATTTATAGAGTAACCACATTGCGTACCTTATGGGCCTTATATTTCGGGTCTTTGCTCTGGTAGAACGTGAAACAATTCCGCAAGTCTAATTTCTCTGTGGTTGGTGTCAGTTCTGCCTTCAATATGTCAAAATACANTAGAACGTGAAACAATTCCGCAAGTCTAATTTCTCTGTGGTTGGTGTCAGTTCTGCCTTCAATATGTCAAAATACACATCTTGATCCATAGTACTATCTACGAAATGGAGTTTCCCCACACCCGAAGCAGTCATAGAACCCCATACCATCAGGGACTCACCCCCGTGTTTTACCGTCGGCCGAAGATTTATTTCTACAAGCTCCGTGTTTGGCTTACGCCAGATACTGACCTTCCCATCCGACGCACACACATTGAATCTACTTTCATCGGTAAATATTACTGTTTCCCAGTAGTGAATTGATTTATCAACGTGATTTGTAGCAAAACTGGAACCTGAGAAGTTTGTTGTTCTCGCTCATGTATGATTTATTGCACGCCACTGTACCATTGAAGTCCTCTATACGAAGGACTCTCCTCACGGTTTCTGGGCAGGCTCC
>NQII01002828.1:157672-169284 GCA_002778355.1 Clitarchus hookeri | reverse complement strand
CCCTAGAGGTTATCTGCATCCTTTGCAAGTCGTGGTGCACTTAACGCGGGATTCTTCTTAATTTGACGTCGAATCCATCGCTCGTCTGATGCAGTGAATATATTTCTCTCTTTGTTATTCTACTGTACTGACGAAAGTGACTAACTATATTTTGCACAGTAGAATGATTGCGATTCACAATTTTGTTGATGGGCACGCAGAGATTTGTGCCTTTGGTAATGCGAAATTACCAACTTTCTCACAGTCACAGACGTCTGACCTCTTTCACATTCCATGTTGATCTACGATAGCATACTTGAATGTAATGCTTGCCTTCGTGCACAGAACGAAGGTACGCGTGGGTCAGAATGCGTGAGCCCGACGCATTCTGATAGTTTATAATAGTTTATATATTAATCACCGTTCTCTATCTGTAGGAAGAAAGTTTTCTACTACGCAAGGCACGGTGCTTTTTACGTCACACGTTTGCTTTTAACCATAAGGTATCGGCTTGATGCCCAGAAGATGTCTAGTCGTATCGGGCATAGGACTCGAACAATCACTGGTTCGGATTCCGTGTCATAAGAACGATCACAGCCAACCAAGGACTATCGTTACGCCAAAGGAGTTTCGCCTAATCTCGCCGTGTTCTGTTCTTAAAACCACTACCCTCAAGGTCACGAGAAAAAAGATTGGCGAGGTCTATTGTTCCTCCTGTATTGTGGCAGTTGAATTAGTTTGCCTTGAACACTAGAGGAAGTCAACTATTAGTAGGGGAAATTCAACTTTAGCCATTTTTTGTGTCGCGGAAATGGAAATAAGTGGACGCCATTCGATGGGAAACTGTATTAAATCATGCAAAATTTTATTCGAAAGTTCATAATTGTTATTCGGCTCACCTATTATATGTAAATAAATGATGCCTAGGTTCTCCGAAAAAAAAGGTCGGAAGCACTGAACTAAAGGGATTAATGCTGCGAGGTTACCAGCAGGACTAGTGGTGCAGATTTGCAGTCAAGGAGTTGCTTATTAATGTGGGAACTAAATACTGCGGATAAGTCATAATACACATGAGATCTCCGGGGTATGAAGGTACCCTTAAACCACGCCAGACTTGGCACAGAGTAGATACATACAGTGGCTCACATCAATATTCGGCCACCTATGATTATCGCAGTTTCATGGCCTTACGTTACATTAGTAATGAAGTTAAACATAAATCATATTGCACAATCATTCTTGTGTGCTTTAAATGAAATAAAGTGGTAGCCAACAACGGAAATGAGCAATGCAACTTAACAAACAATATGATTTTGTCATCCCATGCTGCATAACTACTCCACTTTAATATTCGGCCATCATCATTCAAACACAAACATAATCCTCTTTGCAAACTAAACAGTCTTTTAGTACCTGGTAGCATGGCCATTCTGTGTAATTACTTCTCGCAGGCGTCATGGCATATTAGCAATTATTTTCCTGGTACATTCGGAGCCAATCTTACTCCATCATTCCTTGAACCTTTTCTGTAATTCTTTTGTGGACCTAATTGTTCTAGTACGCAGTCTTCTTTTGAGTTCATCCCACAGATTTTCTATGGGATTCAGGTCGAGTGATTGAGGTGTGTTAATGACTTTAGGACAGTTCTACAAAAGCCAGCTCGTGACACTGTAAGACTTGTGTTTTGGGTCATTATCTTGGTAGAACTTATGCGTGTTCCTAATGCCCAGATTATCATCCCTCTTGTGTAGGTTTGCTGTCAGGGTGTTGAGATGGTCTTCCTTTTTCATTGTTCCATCGACACGTACATCCTCTCCCGCACCTGCTGTAGATATACAGCCACAGATCATAATACTACCTCCACTGTGATTCACAGTATGTTGTATGTTCCCAGGTTTTAGCTCCTCATTTGGCTTGCGCCATACTGTTACCCTGCCATCTGAACCAAACACATTTAATGTCGTCTCATCAGCAAAAATAACATCATTCCACCAATTTTCATCTTTGTCAGCGTGATCGTTTGCGAACGTAAGTCGTTACTTCTATTTGCCGCATTAATGAAAGGCTTCCTTCTAGATACCCTGCTATTATATCCTGCTCTTCTGATAACTCGTCGTATGGTTGCTGGATGGACGTTCTTTCCGCATTCATTGAGTACCTCCGTTGTAAGTTTTCAAGCTCTGATTTTCGGACCTTTCTTTATTTTCCTGATTACTAGACGTTCTTCTCTCTCGCTTAGTTTCTTTGCCTGTCCTTTTTGAGGTACCGAATCTATTCTGGCTTACTTCTCAAACCTTTTAATGATGTCTCAGACAGTGGACATCGGCAGATTCAAGTGCTCCGCAATTTCTCGTAGAGATTTCTTCTTTGCATGATGAAAAGTGACCAGCTGCCGCTGTTAAAACGTTGTATTCCTGCTCTACGTCCCATTTTCCTGACTGACGCAGCCAACAGAGCTACTCAATAGAACCTTTCAGCGCAGAGAGCGTGCAGGAAATGACACGAGGTACGAACGCAATGTGAATCGTGCCTGTGCCACGCGTCCACAACAACTGGCCGAATATTAAAGTGGCGTACTTATGCAGCACGCGAGGACAAAATATTGTGTTTCATTAACTTATACTACTCGCGTCAGTTATTGGCTACTATTGCGTTTCATTTAAACCATACAAGAATGATTGTGCAATATGTTTTGTGTTTATCTTTATTTCTAATGTAACATAAGGCCATACAACTGCGATAATCATCGGTGGCCGAATATTAATGTGAGCCACTGTACGTACAGAGACGAAATGTCGTCATAGCGGTTTCTTGTATGTGGGCTGTGCGAGGCTCTGGGAATGGGCAGTTTGTCTGATTGGCCACTGCGTGTTATAGACTGTCCACCGTTATTTGAACTTTTTTTAAAAATCAACCTTCGAGAACGTGTCACTGTCCTTACCTGCGTGTGTTTTTACTGGCACATTGACTGGCAAAGACCCAGTAAAGTTAGTAACAACGGAAGAAAAATAGTTCCATGTCTTAAAGTTGAATTAAAGGGTTTTTTTGCAAACATTTATGAATACTTAAATTATTTATTTGCGTACGGTTTTATATGAATGTAAGTCAGTTTACCGTTAACAACCTATACTAAATATGCCCTGTATGGACTTCGGCTAGCGAATAGATTCCTATAGTCCATTCGCTGTTACTTCCAACTTTTCTGAAACCCTGCTAAAGTTCTACTTCCAAGATATTCCTCCACCTCATGCAAACAAAGCCTAGAAAATTACACCCGAGGGCCAACGCACCGCACCGCATTCCTGCGCACTGAAATATTTTGCATGAGAACTACTTATTACTAGGCATTACCAACACAACTATTTTCTTAGTTTTTTTTTTTTTCGTATTAACTATAAATTAAACATATTATANAAACATTTTATATATAAGATATAATTCAAAATTCAGTTTAACAAAAAAGAAGGTATTTTATATAAACACGAGTATAAAACGCTTGTGATACACGACACATTTAGGAAACCATCATGTCATATATGGGGAAAATTTTTCCAAGATTCGACTCTGTGTGAAGATATCGCGAATAGACTATACCAGGCGCTGATAAGGGCGAAAGGCGTCCCAGCATTTTTTGGTCAGTGACGCCATTTTGCTGGCATGGGTGGTTGGGGTTCGCAATTTAAGCGGCTCGTTAACCTCTGTATTTTAAGTACTCTGGATTCTCGGTGTGACTGTGAGGGTGTTAAAAGCAAGAACTGAAATATAATACGTGTGTGTGTATATATATATATATATTATATATATGTATATTATATATATATATGTATATTACACACACAGTTGTAAAATTTGTATTCTCGTGGAGAGTGAGCTAACGGTTTATCCTGCCTTCATCTAATAAGTGCTCTAGCTAAGGCGTCCTGGAATTTGATGCACGGTCGGTTCAAGTTGTAATGACTTGGCACGGAGTATCCTGTTACCGAATGACAAGCAATTGTGCCTAAGCCAACATAGTACGGTAGCTTGTTGAGAAATGCCAATAACACGGGCTGCAACGAAACCAGGGCCAAATACGCATTATTTTACTGTAGAGAAATAGTCTTAATACTTGTTTTCCGGAATTTTTTTTAAACTGTCATGCTAATTGCATTGCAAAATGTTTGTGGCCAGTAGGTATAAAAAACCAAACATTTAAGCAGAAAACAAAAAGGAAATATGCAACAGTAAATTTTAAGGCGGCCCCAGCCACAGTATACGTAGTAGTTAATTTTACCAGGAGTGTTTTAAATAGCTTAATATTTACATATTTAACACTTGAAATATTTCTACAGTTATTCTGTCCATAACTAGAGTTAGTACGTAACACGTACTGGTGTAATATATACAGGATTTTGAACAATGGGGAAAAACTGCAGGATAGCTGTCATTAAGAGGATAAGGAGAAAAAAAGGTCATATGGATATATGTCTGGAAATATGTGGTTTTTATGCGAGATCATTTATTCATTCATCATTCCTGTAGAGTACAATGCAGTGCACGACATGCTGTTATGAGGCCACCGTTAGATGTGTTGGAAGTCGCCTCCACGGGCCTCTAGGCATGCGCGTACGCATCACAGCAGCGACTTCCGCACACGTTCAAATGTGCCGTCCTGCATCCGAATGGCGTCACAGGCAGCATGGATGCGTTGTTCCAGTGACTGCACTTCCGGGATGGGGTCCGCATATAAGACATCTTCCAGGTGCCCCCACAGGTAGAAATCTGAAGGGTTGAGGTCCGGCGACCAGGCCGGCCATGCAATTGGACCACCTCGTCCGATCCATCGACCGGGGAAGATGTAGTCGAGATGCCTCCGCACGGTAATGTGGAAGTGGACTGGAGCACAATCATCTAGAAGCCACATAACCCTTCACATAGACTGTCCACGGTAAAGTGAGCACATTTGAGGCCCTAGTTTTTTTTTCCTTTCAACCAATTTTTTATCCTTTGACCACTTTTTAAAATAAATATTGCCGTGTAAGTAATACAAAGTGTGTATATTCCACCACACCAGGAATTTAACGTCTGGCTAACATAAAATATATTTATTGACTATTCCAAAGGAGGAGTCTTTCAAAAGTGCTCACTTTACCGTGAATAGCCTGTACCATCAAAGGCGCCTCTTCCAGCCGAGGAGGCAGTGTCGCCCGCAGGAAGTTTGCTTCGCCTGTGAGGCGTTGTGGAAGGACGACTGGTCTCACGAGGCGGTCGGCTATAATACCCTCCCACACATTGACGCTGAACCGGTGCTGATGGTTCGCATCCACAATACCACGGGGATTCTGCGTAGCACAGGTGGGTGTTGAGGAGTGGACGATACCACCTCTCGTAAAGGTGGACTTTATCTGTGAATAGGAAGGATGGCAGAAATCTCAGCATTGCGGCGGCCTGTGCAACAAAGCGGCGGCCAAACCGTGCCCGCGGAGGAAAGTTTGTCGATAATAAGCCGTGCATGCGTTGCACGCGACACTGGTAGTAGCGGTTGTGGAGAACGTTCCACACGGTCGTCTGGCTTACCCCGTGCTGGCGGGCCACGTGCCTCTGCTGATACCGGGATAATCTTCCACAGTGTTGATCACGTGTTCCTCCAAGTCCGGTGTACACCACTACACACGTCCGCTCCAGGGTGAGTCTGCAACAGCAGTGAAGCCCACCATCACGAGGCACAGTACCGCCCTCTAGCGAAGAACCCATGCATTTTGGGAGGGTTAATTTAAATTACCATTTGTTTTCCCCGCTGCCTCAAGGGTATCATCTAAGAGTATATTATATTTTGCATGTCAGGCGCCTAGAAGCGTGGAAACGCTAAGGCGACCCAGGCACGAGCAATAAAAGACACTCCGCCTATGCGCACCAGACGGCGAACTGGCGGGCAGTCTTATCGAAGTTTTCGTACAAAAGTAATGCTCATGAAAATGCACGAGTTAGCCATTATCACTTTTAAAAAACGCGAGACAATTTTTTTTGGGCGCGGGAGTTGGCAGTTCGTAAAGACTTTTTTTTTTCTGAAGCTTTGTCTCTTGCGGGTAGCCGGCGAGCAGGGTTTCAGTATAAAATAAATACACAGTTCCTTTGTTATAGTCTATTCGCGGTTCCTCCACATTTTTTTAATCAAGCCCTTGAATAATCACTCCATGTATGACGTGTTTAGTTATTTCCTAAATATACCATGTATCACAAGCGTTTTATACTTGTTAACGTTAAAGTACAGTTTTTTGTTAAATTTAATGTTCTTTGTATTTTATTTATAAATTTTAATGCTTCATTTATAAATAATATGAATAAAAATAGCGAGAAAACATGTGTCGATAACGCCTAGTAATAAATAGTTCTTACACAATATTATTACAATGAGTGCGCCCGAATGCGGTTTTTTTTCCTTTGGTATAATATCCTAGACTTGTTTAAGGTATGTTTGCATGAGGTGGAGAAAAAGTCTTGAAGTATAACTTTAGCAGGGCTTCAGAAAAGTTGTAAGTATCCATGAATCGACTAAAATAGCAACCGCTCAGCCTGTGCCGGACAATGTCGCTGGTCGGCGGGTTTTCTCGGGATCGCCGGTTTTCCCCGCTTTCATTCCGGCGCTGCTCCGTGCCTCGTTTCACCCTCGTGGGTTCTCAAGACCTCGATGTTAAGGGGCTCGCCTGCCTGGCGCTCGAACTGCGTCGCAATTTTTTTTTCTTTTTAAATACGAAACTATGAGCCGTGCGTCCAATGTATGTGCTAGTATACGAAAAGAACGCACACTTCAGACTCGGCCTGTCGGTTACACACAGAAGTAATCGAGGGGCATGCGTTGAACCTGGCTACATAATTTCCACCAATAAAATTATAGCGTCACCATTGAAAGTCCCATAGGTACACGCAGCACGAGAACACTGCACGTCAATTCAGAGCCCTCGCTTAGCGGCGATGGCACACTTGTAGTGTATGGCAGTGTCGCCCTTATCGCTCTCGCGCTTCTCTGCCTCAAACGCGGAAAAAAGATCCAGGCAGGCGGGCAGCTTAGTCTTAGACATTGGATACCCAAAAAACAATTATTTTGTGTTTTTACCAAACATTGTTCAACTTCTATTCATTGTATGCACTGCCATTTTCCTAGAATAAACATTTTTTTACACTTTGTATTTTTCTAATAATTATATGTCTCATCCGAATTTTTTTTCTGTTTTGCTGCAATCATAACACTAATTTGTACATTGAAAAAAAATTAAAACATAAACTAATGCTTTCTATTACCGCATGATACATACAAAATCACCAGATAACAGACCATACATATAAAAAAAATGTTCAATATTTAAAATGTGCATATTTTTAATTTTTTTTTTTTTTTTATGCATGAACAGTTATTTTGAGATTACATGTCACGCGGTAGCCCACAGCATTAGTTTACCTTATAAATGTTTAGTTATTACNTTTTTTTTTTTTTTAATGCATGAACAGTTATTTTGAGATTACATGTCACGCGGTAGCCCACAGCATTAGTTTACCTTGTAAATGTTTAGTTATTAANTAGTTTACCTTATAAATGTTTAGTTATTAAATCTTATTTAGTATTTATTATTATAACTGCAGCGAAACAGACAAATTTTGGATTTTACATCAAATTATTCAAAAAAATGTGAAATTTAAAATTTATTTATTCCGGGGAAATGTCACCGCGTACAATTTGACAATGTTTAAGACAATAAATAATTAATTTTTTGGTGTCCAGCACCCTTATCAGCTGTCCAAATCTCTCGACTCACTCAGCTCGGGCAGAGGATGCGCACGCCGGTGTCGCCCCTGGGACAGCGTGGCGTCTTGTTGACGCGGGCAGACGTGCGCGGAAGGGGCCCGTGTTCGACCGGCGCGTCGTCGCGTCGGTTCATTGACCGCTTCTGTCGACAGCCGCTCACGTGGATAACGGCCGTACTTCCGGGGTCGCGCCTGCCCCTGGGCAATCCTCCCTCTCGCTCTCCCCCTTCACATGGAACCCGTCTGTGGCGTGCGCGACGTAGCGGTGTTCTGAATATTGCGTTTGTCTGCCCTGACTTTAAATATACACTTGCTCCGAAAAGTATTGGCTCATCCCATGTTGTAATAATGGACTCAATTTTAAAAGACTATTTAACATGCAGTATAAACGTGTAGACAGAGATACGATAGCTACACAATGTTACGTACGGCAGTATGCATGGACACGATAATAAAAGAGCTGTTTAGAAATGAAAATGCGGTATTAGAATCGCCAAATAAGTATTGGCACAGTGAAGCCCCCGTACTGTTCGGTCGTGTAAACAGCATGCAACACAAGGTAATGTACGTACAGTATCTGTATCGTTACTACGGGTTGTTTACCAGTCAGTCTGACGGTAGACGTGGTGCTGCTCAGTACTGTCAACATGGGACCAAAGAAAGGATAACATCCATCCTCCGTTAGAGAGAACGTTGTGTTACTGCACTCACAAGGCAGAAGTTACAGAGAGATAGATAGATTTCTATCAGCTTCTCCACTGTACGATCTACACACATATAAGGAACAAGGATCTGCACGAAACAAACCCAGATCAGGGCGTCCACGAATACTCGCACCGAGAGAGACGCCGTATCATACGTTTAGTCTAAAATGAATCTACACGAAGTGCTGCCTCGTTAGCTGCGGACGTCTCAACAACTTATAACAAGATGGTACGTGCACTAACAGTACGGAATGTCTTGAACAGTGCCGATATTCATGGCAGATCTGAAGGAAGCCATATATTTCGGAGGTGAACAGGAAGAGACGCCTTGCGTTTGCCAAGGAATATTTTGGAAAACGGATGAAATTCTCGGCCACTGTCATATTCTCAGACGAGTCCAAGTTCAGCGCGTTTGGTTCTGACGAGCGAAAGAAAGTGATGCGAAAACCGAACACCGAATTACACCAACACACACTGCCAACAGTAAAGCATGGTGGTGGACATGCTATGGTTTGGGGGTGCATGGCACTCTCGGGAGTTAGAAATCTGGCCTTAAGGAAATATGGATCAGTACAAATACATTGGTGTGTTGCGGGATAATTTGTCAAACAGTGTGCACAAACTCGGCCTGGACGGGGTCTTCAGTTTCCAACAGGATAACGACCCCAAACACACTGCTTCAAAAACTCGCGAGTGGATACTATATAATGCCCCCAGACGACCTTTTACTCCACCACAGAGCCCGGATTTGAATACTAAAGAGCATTTGAGGGATCACCTTGGAAGGGAAAAGGCTAAGCGCCGCCCGTCTAGCAAAGAAGAACTTAAGAGGGTTCTCGAGGATGGATGGTCGAAAATTGCCCCTCAAACGACATAAATGTTGGTTCATTCAATGCTAAAACGCTTTGAAGCTGTCATACGTGCGTAATGGCTTGCATACTCGATACTGAAACTGAAGCACAGAGACCTAGAGTATGTAGTGGTATACTGTGCCAGTACTTGTGCAGTGAGAAAGTGGATTGTTTTGTGTAACTACTTATTTTGTGTTGTTTCTGCTGTGATTTCAGTGCAATATATTTTTGTTGTGCATTATATTAAGGAATACACATTACTTTTCTCGTTTCCTTTATACAAATATGTGGAAAACATCGGGTGTGCAAATACTCTTTGGAGCAAATGTATCTATAGTCCATTCACGGTAACTTCACACTTTTCTCAAGCTTTGCTTCGAGAATATTTCTACGCCCATGAAAACAAAACTTAACAAGTCTGGAAATTTACACCAAAGGGACAACACGCCGCATTCGTGCGCACCACGGGTTATAATATTTATAATATTTTACATAACTGCTATTTCTTACGAGGCATGATCAACATACCTATTTTCTCACTGTTCATACAAGGGATAATTTTTTAAAGGTTTGATTAAAAAAGTGTGAAGAAACCGCGAATAGACAAAAAGATCTGCTTGATATCTACACTTCCACTGATACACTGAGAAGGGGAGGGTACAAAGGCGAGCGGCCGTATGTAACATTATTATAAAAGTAAAGTGTCAAATCATGCGGTTTTGCACAGAATGGCCAAAATCTACAGGATCTGTGGACCATGATGGACTCGTTGGTTACCGACTTAATGCTATTAAAGTAGGAATTTATTCTGCACCTTCAACGGCCCGGCCTTCTTGCCACATGAGCATAACGCCTTAGCGAGCACGACAGAGTACCCTCCCCACTTTCATAACATTTCCGTTTGAAGTCGAATGAAATGCAGAATGTTGTTTATCGGGCACGTTTGTGGCTAATTTGATATTAATCATATAAGAGTAATACGCATAATTTTTGGCATGTCTGTAAAATTTAGACCATTGTGTAGTAAACTGTCTCATGAGTTCGGTCCCCTTTGGAGGCATTCATTTCTTGTTTACACGGCTGATTTTATTTTCGCCATTCCAGTTACAGAATCCTTGCATGAACGAATGAAAATTATTACGTTGGCTATTTTAACTCCACTGCAGACGTACATCAGACAAGCAGGAAATACGCGGATAAGAAAGAGTTCCTAAATTAATTAATACATTTTATTTTACGTGGTCACAAAACAGTTTTTAGTGTGACAAACTAAACTTCGTGCTAAAGTAGTAATGTAGAAGTGTTCAAAATGAAATGCAAATTAAAACTGTTCGTATTCAAATGAAACGCAACTTCAAACATTGAGAGTACGCCGTATCCCCCAGTCACCGTCCCATGTATACATGCTTGATATTAATTCTAAAAGCTTACAGCAACATCGCAGGGTATTGTTGAATTAATTTTTCAAATAATTTGACGAAATATATTTCAAACTCGTGTCGTTTCGGACTAGGGATGGGCGAATAGTAACGATTCGTTACTTTAGTAATCGTTACTGCGCTCGATCCGAAGTAGAGTACCGATTCTTGAAAATACTAGTTACTCTAGTACCTATCCATAAAGCTGTCTCTGGTCGTTACTGTGCAGGTTCGGCCATACACTAAAGATGAGGTAGACCTATCTCGCTGGCTGCGCACAACCAATCTGTGTCCCAATATTGAACTGCTTTTCTGCCAACACGTCTAGAGAAAATTCCATGGTTTGGATTTTAGGTTAGAAAACTTATATGTAAACAGGTGCTTAGAGATGTTTTTATACTTCCTCTAATCAGTTTGTAATGCAGTTTGACTAAATTCAAATTGATAAAAGTATTTTATTAATACAATGGTGCTTGCCATTAAAATTAAGATTTAAACACGTTCATCGCNTTTCCCCCCTAGAAATGAAAATAAATTTAAGAAAAAAAAACTATTCTATTTTTATTTTTGTTAATATGTATAAGAAATGTGTGATCCCCTTTGAACACTGATTCATAGCATTTTGTGGTTCCACATCTGTATATTAGCCCATTGATTGTAAAAAATGTATTAAACTAAACATAGATGACCTGCTATCTTTAATTTTTCACATATGAGAAATTTGCAATCGCCTGCAACACAGGTGTTTATTATAGCATTCAGTCTTTGTATATTAGTCCATTGGTTGTAAATAATTTTCGAACTATTTTATTTTATAGCTGTCGTAGGGTTTTTTTTTTCTTCCCAAAAACAGACATTGGTAATTTTTCTCCCCCCCCCCC
>NQII01002828.1:101459-157628 GCA_002778355.1 Clitarchus hookeri | reverse complement strand
CCCCCCTCCACAGCGTATCTCTGTAAGTAATTGGTTTTAAAATATAATTTTTTTCCAGGAAAGCTTAAATATTATCTACAGTCACCACTTTTTACTTTTATCCTATTAAATATATTCAAAGATAGAATTTTTGGAAATGGTTAAGTGGCATTTTTAGGGCTTTCCTGTGCAGGTTTCGGAAGCGAAATAAAACTACAAAATGGCATCTGTAGTTTCACCCACCGGCTTTCATCGCGTATTATAATATCGTATAATTACAGATCTAATTTACGAGAAATTAAGCTACCCGGGAATGCATTTTCGCAGTTTTCGGAGGACCAGTTGCAATGGTTTTTTTTTTATGGCCACACGTGACCTTGAGCTGTTGAAAATGTTTTACTAGGAATTCTTCTTAATGCCCATTGGTTTCATACTCATTGTGTTAAAGTTAATGCTGTCTTTCGGAATGATGACTATTCCACGTGTTGTTGTAGTGACAATGTGAAATTATTATTAGTCTTGTTTTAATCGGTTAAAACAAAAAATATTCAGGTTTGCACTAATTCACGCCATTCGAGTGATGTGGTGAATCTTCGAACTTGCTTGCAGGAGGACCTGGGTTTAGTTTCCCGTCCGGCCATCGTGATTTCAGTTTCCCGTGATTTTCCTAATTCACTCCAAGTTAATGTTGAAGGGCCTTACTATATATAGGCTATAAGATTTATTTTACTCAGGTTGGCAACAAGACGAGATTTCTTATGGGAGTGTTTGGCATAGGGAAAATTTTCGCCGCTAGGTGCCCACTGTTGCTAAAGTAACTTTTTTAATTAAAACTTTAAGCTACGTGAATAATAAAAGAGAAATTGTACCTGGTTACGAAGTTATTTTATGTTTGATTTATGCAAATTACAATTATCCTGTTTTTTTAATTTAGAAAATAGGCATTTTGGTACATTGCCGACACTAGCGTTTACCTAGTGGCNTTACAATTATCCTGTTTTTTTAATTTAGAAAATTCTTGGTTGCCAAACTTTTGATATTTATCTCCTCAACTTGTAGTAGAAGAGCCCTACGCGCGGCAGGCGGCGAGTGTGTTTCGAGGGCGCCGTGTGTAGGTTCGTTCGTAAAACGCTGTACACGGAATATATGATACTTTTAAAATTATTTAGAGCTCGCGAAAAATAAAACTATTGGTATGTGTTAGTAAATTTATTATATAAAGCAAACTAAAGCTATTCTCTTCTGGCTTGTTATACTTCGAAAAGGACCTCAGATGGCGCGCACAACATTTTGTAAATGGCACGTTGTTTGTTTTGAATACGTCAATTTGCCACTCACTGACTGTCATAATGTCGCCTTATATGAAATGAACTATTCCTACCTACCTAATTTACACACTGCGCGTCCAATACGACGTTAAGACGAACCATTTCCCCCATATTCGCTTTCAGTTTTAGTGTTGAAAGTTATGCACAGTTCCGGTCCACTTTTAAGGGTTGTTTTGCAAGGTGCTTAACAGCGAAGAAACTAGCTTTGGTCTTCGTGGTGGATGTTGGGTGCTGCGAGACGAACACCATATTTTCGTCTGTCGCGTTCGTCATGTCACCGCGTGTGGGGCATACAAAGGATTTAAGTGAAGGGCAATTGTAGCAATGGTCTTTTAACATTCACTCCTGGTCCTAGCAGTTCACTGTACCTTAAAGTTGCTTGGCTATCTCGTGCCTCTGAACCGACTGCTTTCCGAAGCAAAGTTTCGAACCTGAAAATAATAGGTGGTCGCGATTGGCCCACAATCGGAGATTTTTTTTTCCCTTGAATAAACAAAACCTTTTGAAATTTTTTTTATATTTACATTTGTGGAGCGTAATTGACGCTGAACATGTTGATTTGTAAAGTGCAGCTTTTTGAGAATAGGCGTAGAAAATTCAAGAGATAGAGATTATTCATAAGGTTTTTTTTGCCAACTTGCAAATACTTGGCCCTTTATGAACTTCAGTTGAATTATTTCTGGATGCCGTAAATTTGTATGTAAATTTTATTGCAGCGTACGAATTTGTGCTGAAGGAATGTATAGAAACGAAGAGTTCTTCAGATAAAGCATGCAGTCTTAAAGACTACGTTTTGCCAAAATGTCACAACTGTCCTTTGGCGTAATTTTTATATAATGTGCTAGCTAGCTGCTTTAAAACTTGTTCTGTGGCATTGTTAGATTCCCCAGTTCTAATTAACACTTTCCACTAAATGGTCACGTGACATTGTTTGCAGAATCTATTACGTATTTTTGTTATTTAAGTTTCACATTTTTTAGTTTCGAAGTCAACTAATTGGCGAATCACTGCCGTATTAGTTTTGACGAATTGAATCGTTTAATATACATACAGCTGAAATTGGTGTAAAAATGCGCATCTGAAATGTTCATGCATTGTATTTCTCTTTTTTCATTCCGTGATTGTTTGGTAAAATACGACATTATAGGTATTTTATTGTGATGTAATTTGATGCGAATTAAAAATGTTTTCATATTTATATCTTATCGAATAAACGTGATTGTAGGATAATTCACATCTTTGTCTTCAAATTGAAGAGTGGCAAAATGCAATATACGTAACTAAAACCAAGTGAATTGAAAATCTACCTCAGGCGATTTGGATGAACGGAATGGCAGTCTACACATTAATTTTTACATCCGCGCTCTCACATTTTTCTATAGGTATTATTACGTTAAAGGCTTAAAGCAAAGCGAAAATTACAAGATTTAGACCCAGTGGCTGAGAGATGGTTTTTTTTTTTTTTTTTCATTTTAATAAAAAAAATTATAATTTTATAAAAAGGCTAAGTTTATAAAAGTTAAAAGTTTAGAGTAGTGTCTTGGAAAGAGTTTTGCTAGCAGGGGCGATTTCAGAGGGGGGTTACATTAAATTAGATTTAAAATTGCCGTACGATTTCAAACTGGGAATTAACTTCAGAATTGTTTTAAATAGTAATAATTCTAATTGTTTTCTAAACTAGTGACGAGAGTGCAGCCTTCCCGTGGCACGAATCGAACGTCCAGACTAGACCTGCGCCTTCTTATTAGAGAAAATTACATTTTCCTCCCCACAACCGAAAGTTTATATCCGCTCCTCGTCGCTTAGAAGAAATTTGAATGTGAATCTTGGAAGAAAGGGATGCCGCAGCTGTGTAGCGAAGACCTTGATCACGCATACTTATAAAATCATTTAGCGGTTTTGCAGTCTCACAAAGAGCTACCGAGATCGATGGCGTGGACAGCTGGTTCACATGTTGCCCGCCAGGGGCGCACGGCTCTCCCTGTCCAGTGCTGTCCCTGGCGGCGGCCGCGAGCGGCTCCGTATTGATCTCAGCTGCTGCCGCGTGAGGCTGCCTGCCCTGCTAGCTGTTCGTATATTTAGTACGGGAATTGTGCCAATGGGACGGTCCTAGGCCTCAAACAACTCTCCTTCAATTCCGCCGGTTATGAGAGAGTGCGTGCTGAAATTTTATCCGGGGCCGATTGTGTGACGCTCAACGACCCGACTCGAGTTTCGCTCTAGCGCCAGTTGGTTTGGCGGGCAAGATGGGACTCCGGAAAGAGGACTGTAAGTAGACTTAAGTCATGTGAATTTTTTTTAATTTTTTTTAGAAGAGGAGCGTGTGATTTTCATTCTCGACGTTTCGGCGTTATCCCAGGCTTGATATAAACTCTGACATCACGCACTTAACTTTATTAACGTATGTGCAGGCGTTTTCAGGCGTGTGCTGGACCCGTGCGCGCGCACGCACTTTAAAGCGTGTTTGCGTAATGGAAGCCTTGAATGCGTTCCCATCCTCGGTACACCTATCGAGGCCTGAGTTATAAATACCGCCAGCCAGGGTTGGCAATCTTCTCATCTACATCATTTCGTCTACATCCGCATTGCACCAGTTACACTGCCATCATGTAGAGAATTCAAACTGTTGACCACAGATTTAATTTAGACATAATTCTAAGGTAAAGTGATGTCAGTGGGATCATTTGCTGCAGAATTGTACTCGCATGCGGGTATGTTATTGTATTCGTTGTACTGTGAATTGTAATTTGTAGATAACCTAACCTTCTAAGCGCATTGCAATAATTTTTGAAATTGCCGTCTTAGGGTCTTTAGCCAATTTGTATTTACCATTCTAGTGCATATGCGCCCAGACTTCTCAAGTTTGTTTTACTGTTTGGAAGAGGGCGTCGCTTAAATTACTAATTGCAAAATAATTTTTGCATTACTAACTATTCTTCTCGCTAGATATTTATTAAAATTCACGGGAGTTGTTGGGGTAACTCTACAGTGGCGTTGGCCTTTTATGTAAAAGTTTTGTTTTTTAATTAGGATTTTTTATTTTTGATACTGTACAGTGCCCCATGCTTTTGCGCATCGATGCAATAAAAGCTTGTATTGCAGTGTCGCACAGGCCAGGGTAGCGGTTGGTTGGTGGTTGCCATGGCTACGTGTTGCGTCATGGGGAAGAACGATTCATAACTATGGCGAGTTGCTTTGTCTAGGCTGTGGTGTTTCGCCTCAGGCTAAGAAACTGCAATGAAAATACATATTTCAGCGTTCTTTAATGGTGGCAGCGAACTTTTAAACTCAATTCGTTTTGAAGTCTGATGCAACATTAAAATTGTCCGCCGGTGCACATTTGAGTACGAAATACACATTGACTTGGTCGCTGCATGGATAAAAGTAATTTTTACATGCTGCGGAAGGTTATGTAGCTTTGAAGTGTTCAATTAGTATTGAACCGACTGTTAGTGAGATTTAAGAGCCATGTTTGTACTAAAGCATTTATAAAACGTTGCCATATGACTGGGAGAATAAAATAGAAAAGATATGCCTAGTTCTATCACGCTGCCACAAATAGAATATAGCACAGAGATTCTTCTGAGATTTTTTCTCTTTTTCATTGCAGTTTTTCCAGCAGTGTGGGGAAATGAGCTTGCACCTTAGTTGTATGCTCTCTTCGAGAAAATTGTTCACAGAAGTTTCTCACTGTGCGCGTTTCGGACGCTTCACAAAGCACGTAATAAAATTCATGATTACTTTGCGTTTCGTAGCTTTAGTTAACGCATGGTCACAAACGACTCACTTGCTGAATGTGGCTGGTGGCCGTAGAAAACATGCAAAACAATAAGTCTGTTTTTTTTTACTAGATTTCCTGTTGGAATTTTCCGCTGCCTCCTCCTCCCGTCTTCTGCCTCTTCCGCCTAACGTGGTCGAGGTAACAGCCTTCTTCTCGGGTCTTGTTAGCTTCATACAACAATGATTGATTATAAGTAAGTTTGGGTGGTCATAAAGTGCAGTAACTACGTCATGTTCATCCATACACTAATAGACTTGGATTCTTTAAAACAAGCACTGTCGCCTAAGTTAGTTCTGTGGGCACTATTTTCGTCTGCAGAGGTACGAACAAGAGTTGCGAAATATTCGACATTCATTTAAGTTGATTCTGAAAATTATGCTTGTGGTTTTTACCCCTTGCTACTTTCGAAACAAGGCTCTTTACTATTATGCAGTCTTTTGTCAGAAATAGTATCGACGAATTCTGGATACTTTAAAAGTGTATAGCGTTTAGTCCCATCAGTTTAGTTCTGGGAAAATACAGCAGTCGAAAATTCATATCGTAATTACGTCTTCATGCTAGTCAGTGGTTATCTGATGTGTTTCATGCGTTCACTTCGTCAACGTGGAAGAACCCTTTACACAACAGTCGCAGTGCACCCACATCCTTCACACTAGTCGCAAACAGAATCCGCAATATCCCGAATTTCACCTGTGTCTCGGGTACTTCCCATGGTATCCTCCCAATATATCCGCTTCCCGCAGTTGGAACTTGAAGGGGCGGCTGGTCCGGGAATATCGATGCCCTAGCTCTCCAGATCCGCCCCAGATAGGCGCCACCGCAGTGTGACTCATGGCCGGCGCCATGTGGCACGACGAGTCACATCTGATCCTGGTTTTGGGGACAGCAAAAAAAGGGGGGGGGGATAAGTGGTGCGTCTCACCCACGTTCCCGCTACTTAATAAAGGTAAGCGCCCATAGTCGCACAAAGTTATCTTCCTATTTACTATCCTGGAATCAGGTGAATATAGACTCCACGCCGCATATGCCACTGGTCCTACATGTAAATCTCTTAAAAGCACTATGTTACAATTAAGTTACATTTTATAGATTTGTTTTAAAAATGTTGTATAAATTTAAAAATAATATATTAAGGATAGTTAACCACGTCAAATTCAAAAAATAAATTTTTGAATCTCTAAATATAATCAAATATTACATCACACTTGCAAAATCAAATTTAAAAAAAAATAGCACTCTGAGTCATTGGCTAACGCCTACTCTTGTGATCGTGTTGACAGGCAGCCCAAAATTTTAGCTTTGCTCCTCAAATCCTGGCATGTATTATGATGCCCGCCTCATTCTAAATGCATGCCTCAAAGTATGTTCGAAGTAGAAGTAAATATGTAAACTGAACTCTGCTATTTTAAGAGATGATACGAAAGTTACAGTATACATGATTCGGAGGTCCATAGCGGTGACCGTAATTTCATTGTGGGGCCCGGACACCACGGCTTCTTCTCCCATGCTTAAAACTGTTTCAATGGCATTAAAATTAATTAATTTTAAAATTACAGTTTTAACAAAAAATACAAAATGGAACGCCGATGATAACCTATTAATGTAATGAGGGTTACATAAATGGACAAAACCACAAGTTGTTAAGCATTCCGTGCTTTCTGGTGGCGTCGGGACTCTTGCTGCGCCACTTACGGCCCTCCGTGCAGACATTTGCGTGTTGTCACTTTGCCAAGCTGTACGACGAAACTGCTCTCGTGACAAATGACGCACCGAGAATGTCTGCCTCCGCTCATCCTTAGAGCGCCAATATACATTTCAAAATTTTTGACAATATATATGATTCCCAGGTCTTTTATTAAACGATCTTGCAAATGTGGAGAGAATACTAGCATCAGAACAAAGGATTAGCGTGGTTTCAAATTGTTGTAACAGTTACAAATTAATTGTAATTAGTTTTAATATAATCATGTTCTTAGTCACGAGATGTCTATAATCAAAATCGATCGCGCTAAAGTAAAATTGCCAGTTTGTTGTTATTTTAACTATGGTTACTGTAAATACATCTGAATAATCCTCAGAATTCACATAAGTACATGCACTGGCAAACCATCTCTTACCGCAGCGAGAATGGCGAAGAAGCACCCACCAACCATTACTTCTGTTCTCTTCGAATCGTACAAATAGCACTCGTATTTTGTTGCGGCTCTCAGACAGTGTTCTAGTTGCTACTTATTGCTATAGGCTGTTCTGTAAAGTGAGCACTTGGAGGTCCTAGTTACTTTTTTATTAGAGCCATTTTTTTTATCCTTTAACCATCTTTTTAAATAAATATTGCCATGTAAGTAATAAACTGTTTACACACCAGCGCACTTTGAAATTAACGTCTAAGGCTTAAATAAAGTATAATGGACTATTATTTCAAATGAGACGGCTTTCAAAAGTGCTCACTTTACAGTGAATAGCCTATAACAAAATGGTCACGTAACCAGTTTTGTCTACAAAATTTGACGTATTTGAGTAAATTCCGTTTTGTTAGCTTCGAAGCTGACAAAATACAAAATATATTAGTTCTGCCTTTTTCGATCGTTTATACACGCATAGGCGAGGCAATATGAATAAACAAATGTGTATCGTACTCACAGTAAGCATTTCACGAAGAAAGTTGCTGGAATATTCTTGAAATATGTATTTTCTGATGAGACAATTTCACATAATTTCAAATTTTATACGGTTCTTTAACAACTTTGGTGAATAATTACTAATTATTTTAAAAGACTCTCCGAACTTCTAATTTTGGAATCATGATAACGCCAAATAATAGCAGCATGGCACGCTACAGTTGAATGNTAATAAAGGTAAGCGCCCATAGTCGCACAAAGTTATCTTCCTATTTACTATCCTGAAATCAGGTGAATATAGACTCCACGCCGCATACGCCACTGATCCTACATGCAAATCTCTTAAAAGCACTATGTTACAATTAAGTTACATTTTATAGATTTGTTTTAAAAATGTTTTAGTTTAAATTTTAAAATAATATATTAGGGATAGTTAACTACGTCAAATCAAAAAAAAAATTTTGAATATCGAAATATAATCAAATATTACATCACACTTGCAAAATCAAATTTAAAAAAAAATAGCACTCCGAGTCATTGGCTAACGCCTACTCTTGTGATCGTGTTGACAGGCAGCCCAAAATTTTAGCTTTCCTCCTCAAATCCTGGCATGTATTATGATGCCCGCCTCATTCTGAATGCATGCCTCAAAGTATGTTCGAAGTAGAAGTAAATATGTAAACTGAACTCTGCTATTTTAAGAGATGATACGAAAGTTACAGTATACATGATTTCGGAGGTCCATAGCGGTGACCGTAATTTCATTATGGGGCCGGACACCACGGCTTCTTCGCCCATGCTTAAAACTGTTTCAATGGCATTAAAATTAATTAATTTTAAAATTACAGTTTTACCAAAAAAATACGAAATGAAACGCCGATGATAACCTATTAATGTAATGAGGGTTACATAAATAGACAAAACCACAAGTTGTTAAGCATTCCGTGCTTTCTGGTGGCGTCGGGACTCTTGCTGCGCCGTGCAGACATTTGCGTGTTGTCACTTTGCCAAGCTGTACGACGAAACTGCTCTCGTGACAAATGACGCACCGAGAATGTCTGCCTCCGCTCATCCTTAGAGCGCCAATATACATTTCAAAATTTTTGACAATATATATGATTCCCAGGTCTTTTATTAAACGATCTTGCAAATGTGGAGAGAATACTAGCATCAGAACAAAGGATTAGCGTGTTTTCAAATTGTTGTAACAGTTACAAATTAATTGTAATTAGTTTTAATATAATCATGTTCTTAGTCACGAGATTTCTAATCAAAATCGATCGCGCTAAAGTAAAATTGCCCGTTCGTTGTTATTTTAACTATGGTTACTGTAAATACACCTGAATAATCCTCAGAATTCACATAAGTACATGCATTTGCAAACCATCTCTTACCGTAGCGAGAATGGTGAAGAAGCACCCACCAACCATTACTTCTGTTCTCTTCGAATCGTACAAACAGCACTATTCGTATTTTGTTGCGGCGCTCAGGCTGTGCTCTAGTTGGTAGTCATTGCTATAGGCTGTACTGTAAAGTGAGCACTTGGAGGTCTTAGTTACTATTTTATTAGAGCAATTTTTTTTATCATTTAACCATCTTTTTAAATAAATATTGCCATGTAATTAATAAACTGGGTACACAGCAGCGCACTCTGAAATTAACGTATAAGGCTTAAATAAAGTATAATGGACTATTATTTCAAATGAGACGGCTTTCAGAAGGGCTCACTTTACAGTGAATAGCCTATAACAAAATGGTCACGTAACCAGTTTTGTCTACCAAATTTGACGTATTTGAGTAAATTCCGTTTTGTTAGCTTCGAAGCTGACAAAATACAAAATATATTAGTTCTGCCTTTTTCGATCGTTTATACACGCATAGGCGAGGCAATATGAATAAACAAATGTGTGTCGTACTCACAGTAAGCATTTCACAAAGCAAGTTGCTGGAATATTCTTGAAATATGTATTTTCTGATGAGACAATTTCACATAATTTCAAATTTTATACGGTTCTTTAACAACTTTGGTGAATAATTACTAATTATTTTAAGACTCTCCGAACTTCTAATTTTGGAATCATGATAACGCCAAATAATAGCAGCATGGCACGCTACAGTTGAATGNTAAGACTCTCCGAACTTCTAATTTTGGAATCATGATAACGCCAAATAATAGCAGCATGGCACGCTACAGTTGAATGTTGTGGTGTTCTGACTATGAAAACCGAAACTCGAAACTAATTGGAACACGGCCTCAGTTACTCGGACTTTTTACACGCCACGCCTATGATCTCCAGTAGGCGGAGGATAATTACGACATATCAGCGCAGATTCTCGTAGTTCTCAACGTTGATCAGACAGCAAACCATCAATCGAGTACACTACAACCAGTTGCATTTAAGGAATGGCCAAACAAATTAGGCCTCAAGCCTTCAGCTTGAGTCATACAAATACACAAAAAAAAATCGGGTACATTAATGTGCACGACATGCACTGCCTCTCGCGGTCGCATTCTGTACATAGACATGATTCGGCCAGACGCCTCAGCTGTCTTCATTCAACGTCGACTTAACTTGGGGAGGGGCATTTTCCGTGCGACCCTGCAGGGTATGAACAACCTCGGCGGATCAGCCACCAGCAAAAGAACACTAGCAGGGCCAAACCGATCTTCCAGTACTGATAAGTTCTGAATTCCTATTTCTCTTGGTTTGGCCCGTTCGGTATCTGGCAGCCTCCCGCCATCATCAATGGGACACAAGTCTTAACGCGAATTGAGGTCTGTCCCTTGTTGGCACCCGTGACACAGAGCCAGCACACTGTTAGTTTACATAGAGTCACGGAATTATTGACTGAAATTTACAGTGGCCATGGTGGTGTAGTGGTCAGTTTACTCGCCTCCCACACGTAGGCGAGCTGGGTTCGATTCCCGGCCTGGGGTTTTTGCACGTGGGAATCGTGTGCCGGACGATAGCAGGAAAACGGCGATTCCCCGTCACCTGGCTGCGGTGCCGTAGAGCCCTTGGTGGTAATCTTGGATTTCCCTTTTTTCCTCAAAAACATTCAAAATTTCCCAATTTCCCTCCGTACCAGAATTTTTATGAGTGTGGCTAATTGACTCGGTTTTGGGAATGAGGATTGGAGGAGTTACCCTAACATTCACGCTCTGTCATTCCATGTCAGCACCATCCATCTTGTCTCAAGAATGTTCGAGTTCACTGCCTTGTCATGCAACTTCTCTCATTCCTTCCAGTCTCTCTCGTCTGCACTATCCCTTGGTGTTCTCTCATATTCCTTCCATTCTCCTTTATTTTCTGGCTTGTCTTTTTTTATTCTCGCCTCCCTCATTCCTTCCTATCTCATATCCGTTCGATCCCTTGGGGATTTCTCATATTTCTTCCGGTCTCCTTTACTTTCACCCTTTTCTCTTTCTTGTCTTCCGAGCCCTCCATCTTGGATATTCCCTCACCACATTCGTTTNTCAGTTTACTCGCCTCCCACACGTAGGCGAGCTGGGTTCGATTCCCGGCCTGGGGTTTTTGCACGTGGGAATCGTGTGCCGGACGATAGCAGGAAAACGGCGATTCCCCGTCACCTGGCTGCGGTGCCGTAGTGCCCTTGGTGGTAATCTTGGATTTCCCTTTTTTCCTCAAAAACATTCAAAATTTCCCAATTTCCCTCCGTACCAGAATTTTTATGAGTGTGGCTAATTGACTCGGTTTTGGGAATGAGGAGTGGAGGAGTTACCCTAACATTCACGCTCTGTCATTCCATGTCAGCACCATCCATCTTGTCTCAAAAATGTTCGAGTTCACTGCCTTGTCATGCAACTTCTCTCATTCCTTCCAGTCTCTCTCGTCTGCACTATCTCTTGGTGTTCTCTCATATTCCTTCCATTCTCCTTTATTTTCTCGCTTGTCTTTTTTTATTCTCGCCTCCCTCATTCCTTNGTTCACTGCCTTGTCATGCAACTTCTCTCATTCCTTCCAGTCTCTCTCGTCTGCACTATCTCTTGGTGTTCTCTCATATTCCTTCCATTCTCCTTTATTTTCTCGCTTGTCTTTTTTTATTCTCGCCTCCCTCATTCCTTCCTATCTCATATCCGTTCGATCCCTTAGGGATTTCTCATATTTCTTCCGGTATCCTTTACTTTCACCCTTTTCTCTTTCTTGTCTTCCGAGCCCTCCATCTTGGATATTCCCTCACCACATTCGTTTNATCCTTTACTTTCACCCTTTTCTCTTTCTTGTCTTCCGAGCCCTCCATCTTGGATATTCCCTCACCACATTCGTTTGCTGCCACTTAGGTTTTCTCATATGCCTTCTGGTCTCCTTTCACCTGACATCCTGGTGGGGGCGAGTCTCATGCTCTATCATTCCACCTGCGCGACACGGAGCGAAGCCTGCCAACCTATGCTAGCCTAGAGTCGCACTGCGTGCGCGTGTAAGGACAACCCTAGGGATAGACCCGTCGAGAGAGAACGGGCATGGGGGAGAGAGACTGGGAGGAATGAGATAAGTTGCATGACAGGGCAGTGAACTCGAACATTCTTCAGACAAGATGGATGGTGCTGACATCGAATTACAGAACATGAATGTTAGGGTTACTCTTCCACTCCTCATCCCCAAAAACGATTCACTTAGCTGCAATTGGGGTCATGCTATTTTCGGACTGAGTGACTCGTAAAAATTTTGGTACAAAGAGGAAAAGGGAAATTCCGAAAGGAAAAAAGGGAAATCTAAGATGGCCGCAGTGGCACTAAGGCACCGCAGCCAGGTGATGTGGAATCGCCATGTTCCTACTACTTACGATGCCGCTGGTCAGCAGGTTTTCTCGGGATCTCCCGTTCCCCCCGCCCTTGCATTCCGGTGCTGCTCCATATTCACATCACTTCACTCTCATTGGCTCTCAAGACCTTGATGTTAAAAGCCGCCCAAATCTTACCACGGAAATTTACAGAATATACGGGACCTCTCCGTATTCGCCGTAGCTTCGCGCTTCGAAAACGAACAATGACGAAGCTACATGAAGCGTTCTTCGCCGCTAGATTTGCAAAATTATCGCTTATGTGTTTTAAATTTAACATCAAAAGTAGCACAATCCATGAGTAACAATTACCCACACTGGCAAACATTTCTATGTATCAGACGAGTGCAGTGGTAAGTCATGGCCTCAAATTTCCGATTCGTCTNTACCCACACTGGCAAACATTTCTATGTATCAGACGAGTGCAGTGGTAAGTCATGGCCTCAAATTTCCGATTCGTCTACGAATCTCTCCCGAGTACAAAATACCTTAACTATTTTTTAAAAGTATTTTTACACACTGTTAAACACCTACATTACGAAATGTAGACCTTTTTATGTACTCTATAAACTGGAAATTCAGAAAATTTGTAAATTTACAGATGTTTCTTGGATTCACGGAATATTCTGTAAAATTTATGGATAGTCAGTGTTGAGCACAAACTAATACAATTCCCGCCGCCATGATAGTCCGCACCGAGTCGAAAAAATACTTTGACGCACTTAAACAGTAATAATATACACTTAGACATCATAAAATAATTTTTTTTAAGAAAACGTAGTGCCCCAAGGAAAGAATTCAAAATAAATGTTTACTGGTAATTTTTTGTAATTTCGCGGAATTTTTTATGGCAGTGCAGGAGCGGCTTTATCCAGATAAAGCCGGAGGGAAATGCTTTTACCGTTACGCAGGTCAACATCCTGACCGGGCCTTCCCGCCGGCCTCTGGCGGTCTTCCGTCGTCGATGACATCTCGGCCATAACACTCATTGTAGGTCGGTCGCTACTTGGCATTTCAGGCCATGGTCCGCAAAGGCGAAGTATCGGGCCTAGATGTCATAGTAAGGATACAGAGTATCAGATGGACCGCTTGGCGATTGTGTCTAAACCCACAGGCGTCGCGTGTACAATGCACTCTTCACAGTGGGTTGTCCTGACGCCTCTGTCATTTCCGAGACCAAATGTGTGGATTATCACGTTCGGATGTCCCTGTCTTCGCACGCGCGCGTCCAAAGCAAGTCATTTTGAAGTTTCTTCCTGGATGACCTTCGCGTTGTTAGAACTGCTCGGAATACGTTCATTTCGCACACTAAACGGGTTTTCTGTCCAACATATCTAGGAATTCATGCGAGTAAACCATAAAACACCAGTCCTGTGTTCTTATTACAATCTTACGAGCACAGTGCCTTTTTGTGTTATATATATATTTTTTTTTCAGGTATACTCTTAGCGAGAACGGCACTGCCGGATATTTTTGAAGGTTAACTGTTTTTTGAAATACGTGACTTTTATATGGAAAAGGAAGTCGGTATACCTGACTGCTCGATGCGAGATTTTAAATGTGAAAGCTCTGGAAATTTGGTTGATACAGTGATACAAATGCATAGAATGGAAATTTGTGCCTTTTTATTTTAGCATTGGACGTTAACTTCAGAGTGCGGTGGAATATACACACTGTGTTTATTGTTTACATGACAATATTTATTTTAAAAGGTTCTTAAAGGATGAAATATGGCTGAAAGGAAAAAGTAACTAGGGCCTCAAAAGTGCTCACTTGGCCATGGATAGCCTATAGGACGTCGGACACTGCACGAACTGATGAGAAGTGATTAATTTGAACTATTCGGAAATACATGGAGACGTAGGTTTTGCAACCTATAAAATTATAAAATTGGGGTTGGGGGGGGAATTGGTTGTTGAATAATGCAGACATAAGATTAAACAAGTTACCAAATATCCATTTAATTTCGTAAATCGAACTGTTGAGTCACGCATTGGTTTTTATTATTATTACTTTTTTTTTTTGCAAACCAGTCACGAGAGCGATCATCGAAAAAAAAACCTTTGCTATATTCTTATTGGCTACTGTTCAGTTCGCAGTCGACCCATTCTGTTTCGTTATTATGTGCTTGCACTTGTCCGCAAAAGTTCCACTGTGAATCAATTATTGTACGTATCCCCGCCCGTAGTAGCGTATTCGCATCCGTGCCGTAGTTACGTGCCTTCGCGCTCACTTTGTCGTCCGCAAACACGCAGAATACGTCCTTGGAAGAGAGCACCCTCGTGTGTGAATTTCCGCGGAACACGTTTGGCGTGCAGCGGAGCAGTTGGCGACCGGAACGAACTTCGCCCAGGCTTTATCTAAATATATACCCGGTGGCGTAAGGGACGTCTGGCAACGTCGCCGTCGTCGTGCCTGCCCCGCGTGCTACCAGATGCCGGCCAGGTACCAAGGTCATGGACAAGTGTGCAGGTAGTTGTCAGCCCCTCCACCAAGAAGGTCCTTCTAGCAACTTCCCCGTCTGTACCGCGGGTGAAGATCCCGTGCCTTTCACCTTTGGCGGACGTCGGATAATCTTTGGGTGCTTAAGGATTCCGCCTGCCTGGCGAGTGAACTGCGTTGCAGTGTTTGAATCCCTGGTTTTTTTTAATGTAACTATTAAACGTGCCTCTTTGTATGCTTACCTACGAAAATACATGATACCCCAGATGAGGATGGAATGGTACTTTTAAAGTTACCACGCATGTTGTAAATATTATCTTGGAGCCCTCCAATATAGTTAGAAAAAAACGGCCTTTTCAAACCGCCGCTTAAAACATATTAGCCGGACACGAGCCAAACTACGATAGGAGCCTGTATTGAACTTGCTACAGACTTTTCATCGATAAAAGTACAGGGTCACCTCTGAGAGTCCCATGGGTACACACTGCACGCCAGTTCAGAGCCCTGCGCGTAGCGGCGATGGCGCTCTTGTAGCGCGTGTCAGTGTAGCCCTTCTAGCTCCCGTGCTTCTCTGTTAGAAAATGAGAAAAACGATGCAGGCAGGCGGGCCCCTCAAGTTTCTCCTCGTCGCGTTGCATTCCGTTGCTATACGGTTGCGGGCGTAAACGTTTTTCATCTGTCAAATTTTTCGTTTGACTGTTGGTGGGAGGCAAGCAGTCTACTACACCATCGCGGTCCCTAAAGCGAAACTGGTTCGATTCCCGGCGGGACCACTCGGATTTTTTCGTGTGGGAACGTGGCGGGCGCTGCCGTTGGTAGGTGGGTTTTCTGAGGGTTTCTCAGTCTCCCTCGCTTTTTCATTCCGTCGCTGCCTCATATTGACTAAATCACCTCCAGCTCTCAAATTGCCGTATCCTCTGAACACGTTTGTTTTCAAAGTCGGTGAAAAAATGTTAAGAATTTGTGACATCACCGAAGCGTCACAAGCGCCAATTACAGTACGCAGTGAAACTTTAAATGGCAAGCAACACTTAAAAACAAAACATACCTAAGTGTAATGGAAAAAATTTGTAAAACATTTGTCCGTTCATGTATGTATACTGTTGGGGGAATGTACAGGATGAGTATGAAAGAATACCCCAACTTTGAAGGTCTATAATATCAAAACTAAACCACCTACAACCTTGATCGACCAACCAAATGAACCGTCGAACCGTGAAGTTTGTTTACAATACATCCATAAATGTTCTCTGTGATCACCACGAGCGGCCCGAACGACATCTACGCGATAATCAAACTCGTTTCACGCTCTTTTCAGCATGTTCTCCCGCAAACCCATTTCCTTGTTGTTTTCGTCTTACTATACATAAAACGAAGAAAGTGGGACGCGTGTGGGTAGTTTTTAAGCAATTCTTGCGTTATTCCACACCACATTTCCAACTAGAACTTTTCAGTATCAGTAATAGCATAATTACTGCTTTACAATAGTCGTTGCTGCGTTATCAAGGCGAATGAAGGTGCGTTGTGAAGAGAGTTTCCCGAATTACATTTATTTCTAGTCTTAACATGTTAGCTGTAACTTACAAAGTTTGATAAGAACTAAAACTACCGTTTTGCAAATGTTAACCCAAATTCACGGTCTCGGATAAATTAAGAGTGTGAGCAAATCTTTAATTTTTTGCGAGGTTTTATATTTTTACTTACAGTAGCTCACATTAATATTCGGCCACCAATGATTATCACAGTTGCATGGCCTTATGTTACATTAGAAATGAAGATAAACACAAAACATATTGCACAATCATTCTTGTGTGCTTTAAATGAAATGCAATAGTAGCCAATAACTGAAATGAGCAGTGCAAGTTAATGAAACACAATATTTTGTCCTCGCGTGCTGCATAAGTACGCCCCTTTAATATTCGGCCAGTTGTGGTGGACGCGTGGCACAGGCACGATGCACATTGCGTTCGTACCTCGTGTCATTCCCTGCACGCTCTCTGCGCTGAGGGGTTGTATTGGGTAACTTTGTTGGCTGCGTCAGTCAGGCAAATGGGACGTAGGGCAAGAATAACAGAGGCAGCTGGTAATTTTTCTTCATGCAAAAAAGAAATCTCAACGAGAAATTCCGGAGTACTTGAATCTGCCGAGGTTCACTGTCGGAGACATCATTAAAAGGTTTCAGAAGTAAGCCAGAATAGATTCGGTACCTCAAAAAGGACAGTCAAAGAAACTAAGCGAGAGAGAATAACGTCTAGTAATCAGTAAAATAAAGAAAGATCGAAAATTAGTGCTTGCAAACTTACCACGGAGGTACTCAATGAATGTGGAAAGAACGTTAATCCAGAAACCATAGGACGAGTTATCAAAAGAGCAGGATATAATGGCAGGGTACCTAGAAATAAGCCTTTCATTAATGAGGCAAATGGATGAAAACTACTTTCGTTCGCAAAAGACCACGCTGACAAAGATGAAATCTGGTGGAATGATGTTATTTTTACTGAGGAGACGAAATTGAATGTGTTTGGTTCAGATGGCAGGGTAACAGAATGGCGAAAGCCAAATCAGGAGCTAAAACCTCGGAACATACAACCTACTGTGAAACACAGTGGAGGTAGTATTATGATCTGGGGTTTTATATCTTCCAGCAGGCGTTGGAGAGGCTGTACATGTTAATGGAACAATGTTTGTATAACTGTCCTAAAGTCATTAACACACCTCCTCAATCACTCGACCTGAATCCCATAGAAAATCTGTTTTATGAACTCAAAAGAAGACTGCGTACTACAACAATTATGTCCACAAAAGAATTGGAGAAAAGGTTCAAGAAAGATTGGAGTAAGATTGGCTCCGAATGTACCAGGAAAATAATTGCTAATATGCCATGACGCCTGCGAGAAGTAATTAAACAGAATGGCCATGCTACCAGGTACTAAAAGACTGTTTAGTTTGCAAAGAGGATTATGTTTGTGTTTGAATGATGATGGCCTAATATTAAAGTGGCGTAGTTATGCACCATGGGATGACAAAATCATATTGTTTGTTAAGTTGCATTGCTCATTTCCGTTATTGGCTACCGCTATATTTCATTTAAAGCACACAAGAATGTGGGTGCAATATGATTTATGTTTATTATCATTACTAATGTAACATAAGGCCATGAAACTGCGATAATCATAGGTGGCCGAATATTAATGTGAGCTAACATACGAATTTGTTTAGTGTTACAGTACAATGGCAAGTGGATTAGCTGACAGCGTGTTGATAAAATATACAGCCTCCACTTGACGCACCAGCTGATGGCGAAAGGATACATAAGCCAAAAGTAAACTTTGACCCCTACTTTTTTCGAACTGTCAATCTTGCCAAGTTACATGAGACAGAGATGAGTCTCTTTATTCACATCAACAATTGTTTGATTAGGGTTGAGTTAATGCGTTAGAAAAATGTCGTCTTCTCTTACTGTATTAGAAGTCTTTTTACTGTGTGAACTCCTTTAACATGCAAATAATGCAAGTTGGACAAACTCATTTGTTGCTAACTGAATGGGTATAGTCCATTCAGGGATACTTCAAACTGTTTTGAAGCCCTGCTTAAGTTCTGCTTTCACTGATATTCCTCCACCTCGTCCAGACAGAGTTTAGAATATTACACCAAAGGGACAACGCACTGCATCCGTGAGCACAAAGGTTTCGGAAACGCATGGCCAGATTATTAAAAATTTTGAAAGATGTCTAGCAAATTATGCCAACTTTTCAAGACGCTATGTTTATACGTAGCTCGGTTACCGTCACCATTAAAATAGCATTGAACTTACAACCATGAATTAAAGTTTTGGGTATACGCTAAGGAGGCAGCCGCAGAAACAAATGCATTGAATAAAAAACTTGTTGATCATTGCAAGCGACGTTCGGCGAGATACGTAAAGTCGTGTCACGGTGTATCTGTCTGTGGTTTCGCTCCTCTTCGTGGCAGAATGCTGTTATCTGCTAGATGGGAAGAGCATAAAAACNATCTTGGAGCCCTCCAATATAGTTAGAAAAAAACGGCCTTTTCAAACCGCCGCTTAAAACATATTAGCCGGACACGGGCCAAACTACGATAGAAGCCTGTATTGAACTTGCTACAGACTTTCCATCGATAAAAGTACAGGGTCACCTCTGAGAGTCCCATGGGTACACACTGCACGCCAGTTCAGAGCCCTGCGCGTNTCATCGATAAAAGTACAGGGTCACCTCTGAGAGTCCCATGGGTACACACTGCACGCCAGTTCAGAGCCCTGCGCGTAGCGGCGATGGCGCTCTTGTAGCGCGTGTCAGTGTAGCCCTTCTAGCTCCCGTGCTTCTCTGTCAGAAAATGAGAAAAACGATGCAGGCAGGCGGGCCCCTCAAGTTTCTCCTCGTCGCGTTGCATTCCGTTGCTATACGGTTGCGGGCGTAAACGTTTTTCATCTGTCAAATTTTTCGTCTGACTGTTGGTGGGAGGCAAGCAGTCTACTACACCATCGCGGTCCCTAAAGCGAAACTGGTTCGATTCCCGGCGGGACCACTCGGATTTTCTCGTGTGGGAACGTGGCGGGCGCTGCCGTTGGTAGGTGGGTTTTCTGAGGGTTTCTCAGTCTCCCTCGCCTTTTCATTCCGTCGCTGCCTCATATTGACTAAATCACCTCCAGCTCTCAAATTGCCGTAACCTCTGAACACGTTTGTTTTCAAAGTCTGTGAAAAAATGTTAAGAATTTGTGACATCACCGAAGCGTCACAAGCGCCAATTACAGTACGCAGTGAAACTTTAAATGGCAAGCAACACTTAAAAACAAAACATACCTAGGTGTAATGGAAGAAATTTGTAAAACATTTGTCCGTTCATGTATGTATACTGTTGGGGGAATGTACAGGATGAGTATGAAAGAATACCCCAACTTTGAAGGTCTATAATATCAAAACTAAACAACCTACAACCTTGATCGACCAACCAAATGAACCGTCGAACCGTGAAGTTTGTTTACAATACATCCATAAATGTTCTCTGTGACCACCACGAGCGGCCCGAACGACATCTACGCGATAATCAAACTCGTTTCACGCTCTTTTCAGCATGTTCTCCCGCAAACCCATTTCCTTGTTGTTTTCGTCTTACTATTCATAAAACGAAGAAAGTGGGACGCGTGTGGGTAGTTTTTAAGCAATTCTTGCGTTATTCCACACCACATTTCCAACTAGAACTTTTCAGTATCAGCAATAGCACAATTACTGCTTTACAATAGTCGTTGCCGCGTTGTCAAGGCGAATGAAGGTGCGTTGTGAAGCGAATTTCCCGAATTACATGTATTTCTAGTCTTAACATGTTAGCTGTAACTTACAAAGTTTGATAAGAACTAAAACTACAGTTTTGCAAATGTTAACCCAAATTCACGGTCTCGGATAAATTAAGAGTGTGAGCAAATCTTTAATTTTTTTTGAGGTTTTATATTTTTACTTACAGTGGCTCACATTAATATTCGGCCACCAATGATTATCACAGTTTCATGGCCTTATGTTACATTAGAAATGAAGATAAACATAAAACATATTGCACAATCATTCTTGTGTGCTTTAAATGAAATGCAATAGTAGCCAATAACTGAAGCGAGTAGTATAAGTTAATGAAACACAATATTTTGTCCTCGCGTGCTGCATAAGTACGCCACTTTAATATTCGGCCAGTTGTGGTGGACGCGTGGCACAGGCACGATGCACTTGGCGTTCGTACCTCGTGTCATTCCCTGCACTCTCTCTGCGCTGAGGGGTTGTATTGGGTAGCTCTGTTGGCTGCGGCAGTCAGGCAAATGGGACGTAGGGCAAGAATACAACGTTTGAACAGAGGCAGCTGGTAATTTTTCTTCATGCAAAAAAGAAATCTCAACGAGAAATTGCGGAGCACTTGAATCTGCCGATGTCCACTGTCTGAGACATCATTAAAAGGTTTGAGAAGTAAGCCAGAATAGATTCGGTACCTCAAAAAGGACAGGCAAAGAAACTAAGCGAGAGAGAAGAACGTCTAGTAATCAGTAAAATAAAGAAAGATCGAAAATTAGTGCTTGCAAACTTACCACGGAGGTACTCAATGAANCTATGAATGTGGAAAGAAAGTCCATCCAGAAACCATAGGACGAGTTATCAAAAGAGAAGGATATAATGGCAGGGTACCTAGAAAGAAGCCTTTCATTAATGAGGCAAATGGATGAAAACTACTTACGTTCGCAAACGATCACGCTGACAAAGATGAAAATTGGTGGAATGATGTTATTTTTGCTGATGAGACGACATTAAATGTGTTTGGTTCAGATGGCAGGGTAACAGTATGGCGCAAGCCAAATCAGGAGCTAAAACCTGGGAACATACAACATACTGTGAATCACAGTGGAGGTAGTATTATGATCTGGGGTTTTATATCTTCCAGCAGGCGTTGGAGAGGCTGTACATGTTAATGGAACAATGTTTGTATAACTGTCCTAAATTCATTAACACACCTCAATCACTCGACCTGAATCCCATAGAAAATCTGTTTTATGAACTCAAAAGAAGACTGCGTACTACAACAATTATGTCCACAAAAGAATTGGAGAAAAGGTTCAAGAAAGATTGGAGTAAGATTGGCTCCGAATGTACCAGGAAAATAATTGCTAATATGCCATGACGCCTGCGAGAAGTAATTAAACAGAATGGCCATGCTACCAGGTACTAAAAGACTGTTTAGTTTGCAAAGAGGATTATGTTTGTGTTTGAATGATGATGGCCTAATATTAAAGTGGCGTAGTTATGCAGCATGGGATGACAAAATCATATTGTTTAAGTTGCATTGCTCATTTCCGTTATTGGCTACCACTTTATTTCATTTAAAGCACACAAGAATGATTGTGCAATATGATTTATGTTTATTATCATTACTAATGTAACATAAGGCCATGAAAATGCGATAATCATAGGTGGCCGAATATTAATGTGAGCTACTGTATATAACATACGAATTTGTTTAGTGTTACAGTACAATGGCAAGTGGATTAGCTGACAGCGTGTTGATAAAATATACAGCCTCCACTTGACGCACCAGCTGATGGCGAAAGGATACATAAGCCAAAAGTAAACTTTGACCCCTACTTTTTTCGAACTGTCAATCTTGCCAAGTTACATGAGAGAGAGATGAGTCTCTTTATTCACATCAACAATTGCTTGATTAGGGTTGAGTTAATGTGTTAGAAAAATGTCGTCTTCTCTTACTGTATTATAAGTTTTTTTACTGTGTGAACTCCTTTAACATGCAAATAATGCAAGTTGGACAAACTCATTTGTTGGCAACTGAATGGGTATAGTCCATTCAGGGATACTTCAAACTGTTTTGAAGCCCTGCTTAAGTTCTGCTTTCACGATATTCCTCCACCTCGTCCAGACAGAGTTTAGAATATTACACCAAAGGGACAACGCACTGCATCCGTGAGCACAAAGGTTTCGGAAACGCATGGCCAGATTATTAAAAATTTTGAAAGATGTCTAGCAAATTATGCCAACTTTTCAAGACGCTATGTTTATACGTAGCTCCGTTACCGTCACCATTAAAATAGCATTGAACTTACAACCATGAATTAAAGTTTTGGGTATACGCTAAGGAGGCAGCCGCAGAAACAAATGCATTGAATAAAAAACTTGTTGATCATTGCAAGCGACGTTCGGCGAGATACGTAAAGTCGTGTCACGGGTGTATCTGTCTGTGGTTTCGCTCCTCTTCGTGGCAGAATGCTGTTATCTGCTAGATGGGAAGAGCATAAAAACANGGTGTATCTGTCTGTGGTTTCGCTCCTCTTCGTGGCAGAATGCTGTTATCTGCTAGATGGGAAGAGCATAAAAACAACCAAGCGGAACTTGTCATTGTTCGTATTGTCAGCTACGCAGTGTGTTCAACATAACTCCCCCCTCTTCATAATGCAGTACGATCGCCTTGAGGATTAAACGCCAGTCCCAATTGCTTATTGATTTAATATTGTTGCATCCCGCCAGGGACGTATAAGCTGTTCACGATTAAGTGAGCACTTTTGAGGCCCTAGTTACCATGTTTTATCCTTTAACCACCGTTTTAAAATACATATTGCTATGTAAGTAATAAACTTAGTTTGTATATTCATATTTATTGGCTATTATTGCAAATGAGATGGCTTTCAAAAGTTCTCACTTTACCGTGAATAGCCTATATCAGAGTTGATTAGGGATAAAGGTTGTAATAAATATAAAAAATAAATTTAACTATCAAATATTTGTAGTTCTATGAAAATACTTTAATCTGCGTATTTGTACTATTAACAGATCATTGTGCGCAATATTTAATGCCAATCTCAAGTCTAATTAAATTCCTTATTACTGTCTTTATACTTGCTACAGTCACGTAATCCGCATTGATTAGTTACACACGTTCAAACTGTCGGTCTTTTGCCATCATTCCAAATGTCTTCCACTCATTCAGTGCCACAAGTCTCTCCGCTGTGCCGATGCTCGCAGTCTTTANTTTGCCATCATTCCAAATGTCTTCCACTCATTCAGTGCCACAAGTCTCTCCGCTGTGCCGATGCTCGCAGTCTTTATTCTCGATGGTTACTGCCGCCGCTCGTCGCTTCGTCGCCACCGCACAAATGGCGCTTAGGACCGTACAAGGCTCCAGTTGGGGAGTTCCGCCGCAGTTTATATAGACCAGCTGGCTCGATACAGACTATTCCCCGCACTCAAGTTACCCTGAGGGAGGCGAGGGCGATGACCGGAATATTCTTGCGACGATAATCCAATACATTAGATCTCCTCAAGGACGGGGGTGGCACGATTCTCGATAGCCTTATCGGGCACGCGTCAACCAACCACCGCTGTCCGTTTGTTATTCTGCCTTGCGGTTCTCCAGTTACCTGTGATCAGCACCCGCCCGAGGGGGGGATTAATCAACTTGTAACTGCCCCGCTGCCTTCATTAATTTTGCTATAGAAACTGCAGGGAAGAAATAAGTTATTTTTCCACGCTTGCAATTAGCCATAAAACACTTCAAAAATGTACAGACCAGTCTCTGTCCTGTCGATATTTAAAAAGCAGTATTTCTATCACGGTGTTTGCACATCAAGTAACCGGTGCTTGACATTTTCACTTTTGACTTCATTAACCCTCAGAATGGCGGATAATAATCCGCGAATACTTTTGAGTGGCCGTGTAATTAACAGGCCTCTGGTAGTTTTTTGAGACTGTCCTTGTCGGTCGTACAAGTTTTGTGTGCTGATAAGTTATCACTAATGTCCTCCCCTTACTTGGTGTCAGTCTAGTGTTGCCAACAATCAGGCCGAGTGTTACCTTGCAATGAGATAATTTAAAATTGCGCCATTTCAGGAACCTTTCGCACAACCAAAACCTTCTCTAAGGGGGTGTGTGTGTGTGTGTGTGTGTGTGTGTGTGTGTGTGTGTGTGTGTGTGTGTGTGTGTGTGTGTCACTAGTCAGTGACGTATGAGATCCCCACCAGATTGAATTTACGTATATTCCTCCATAATTTAATTTCCGGACTCAATATTTAAAAAACCAAACTTGTAAATGCACTGGAAATATTTTAACCGTTATTTCGAAATCAAACTTCTCTCCTCCCCCCCCCCCCTTCTACNATCTGTAACCGTGAAGGATTCCTCAGTTAATCATTTTCGTCGCTCATGGGAAAATACCGATATAACTGAAAACCTACAGATGTCAAAAATCCTGTTAAGTAGTCCTCTCTGCCTTGTCAAGCTTTGATTTTTCATGTCCTCAAAAAGTTTGATTTCGGGGATTTGTAATTAAAAAATACGGGTGGGATTTTTTCACTTTAAAGAAGCTTGCTAATAATTTTTCGGAATTATACGATTTAATAAATATAACTCCTACCTACGCTAATTTAAGATTATTCACTGTCTGCTTCCACGACGTGCACAACTTACTTCCCGACATATTATTTTCCCCTACAAATGATATGCTCGGGTGAGGAAGTCTTATGAGAGCGAACTCGCTCAAAGTAAGATATATCCGTAGTTTTAATCACGTACGTGACTGGAAGCCACGAACTTTGTTCTGTTTATCACTGCCATTTAAATAATTTTCGAAATTTTAAAAAGTTTAGTTAAGTTGAACTTTTTTTTTTTTAATAAACTATCAAACCCTTATCATTCATTCCATGGCTATGCAATGTAAACTAACTAAATTTGATTATTTTGAATAAATTGAAGTTGCCAAGCTTTTATGGGAAAATCACATCTCTGCCAGAGGCAGTGGTTACGTGTTTGATGCACCTGATGCTTTTGTGTAGGTTGTCGTCAAATGACAATGTTTGGAACTACTTTCAAAAGCAATCCTGATGAGCATTTGTCTTGTGCTTTTCATTTAGAATCATTATTTGCTCACATACATTCTTTCAAATATTTTCTTGTGTTGCACTTGAAACCATTTTTTAGCGTTAGAAACAACGGCATAATTAACTGCACATTTTGGTGTATAATTGCTCTAAACTTTTTCAGCTTTGCTTTTAAATGCTTGTAAATGCGATACACGTACGTGTATCGCGGGTGTTTGCCGTAATTTTACTCTTGCACAAGTGCATACGAATGCACTTTATCGCCAAGCGAATCTCGCAAAAATTTGGCAATTATGCTGTTTAAAAATTGGCGCCATCATTATGTTCACTGGTAGCTATATTAAATGTTTTCAAGATCTGGCAAGTTGCCGAAATTTCAAAACGAAAGCATTTCGGCAGTACGAAAATGCTATCAGCTACGATCGCGCACAAATGAATGCTAACTTCGGCGTACCTTGTTCCACAATGCCTACACCATCTTAATCATCGCCATTTACGCCGCAGGCGAAAACAAATGCCAGATACGTTTGGTTTTGTCGTAGCCCTGTAATGCTTACTATGCTCCGCCATTGATGCATTATCCATAGCAAATGCTGCAGTCGGCCATCCTATTATGTTAAGGGTTGGGGCACACCTGTCGCAGGTGACCAACGCACAGTTCAGAAACATGTTACGAAGATGTAAGCAGTGTTCGTGCATTGATCAGTGACTAGGGTGTGCAGATAGTTTATCGGCATCATTAATGCAATTCATAATAGTGTTTCTAAAATGTTTCAAATTCTTCCTGCAGCTCTTAAATAAAGCCTATGGTACTAGTTACTAAAACCGAAGCCTGGTAGGCTCCTGGGTGGTCGGTAGTCCTCTGTGTGCATAACACATCATGTATAGTAAATAATATATTACAAATATGATAATAAAAACATAGAATACAGAATAGAAACTAGCCCCCCCCCCCCNTAAGAACAATATTGTAAAACAGAAACTACTTAGTTTTTATTCAGAGTCTTTCTCTGAAATTGGGATAAATGATTTCTAATAGTTAAGTTACCCGAGAATTTAAGGTTCGACTTTGGATATTTATTGCTGCGAATCCCTCGCCCTTTCCTTTCGTTACTTCGTAGTAACGCTGTAGTGCAGTAAATGGTTTAGATTTTAATCCCCCTCACCCTTTTTTTTTTCTTTCTTTTCACAACGAGACACAGCTGTTTGCGCCACTGGCAGCGAGAAACGGAAAAGTTGCCGAAGGAACGGGGGGGCCAGATCACTTTCCCCACAGTGGTGCGACTGGATTGGTGACCGCTGCAGTCTGCATTACAGTTGTATCAGGGTCATGTGTGCGGTTGTGTGAGAGGGAGGGGGGGACCTGTGGGTAGCGAAACAGGTTTGCCGTCTCAGGGTGACCGCGCGCGCGTGCGTGCACACAGCGGGAGAAGGACCTCCGAGCAGGAAGGGCAGCATGGCACGCAGGACAAAACTCCAACAGCAGGGCTTGACGACGCAGAGGGCCTTAGAGTACGTGGACAGAGGACCGGGTAAGGCCCGCGTACGACCTTGAGGCGGCGCGAGTGTGTCGTGTGGCAGTTTCCCCCGGTCGTCCAGTGCTCGCAGCGTCGCCCGCCCGACTGCCACGTGTGTGCACCCGTCCAGCTGTTCGCCATGGGTGAGGTGTCGTGACCCCCCAGTGATCTGTCCTTCACCCCTTGTGTGTCGGTTACAATAGCAATGGCTCACCAAATGGCGTGTCCTAATGTGTACAGTGCATGGCTCATATAGGTTGGGGTGGTAATTAATCATAGTGTGTTGTATTTTTCTTTGTTTCCATCATCTATGTTAACTCTTTCAGGCATATATAGAAAAAGTAATTTTAGGTGTTGCGGCGAACAAATTTTTACAGTTTGGAACTGTGCTAGTATTAGGTTTAACCAGGGTGGCTAGCATCGGAGGAAACAGGGAAAACCTGGAAGAGTCAGGGAAATTTGTGTAAAGTCAGGAAGTTATATGAAATAGTTTAAAATGTATTTAATAAGAAAATAAACATTATATTCTAGCACTTATGATACATGCAGTCTTACGAAAAGTACTGTTGCTTAGTTTTTTCCACTTTTATAGGAAGATTAATAAGCGTGGGGACAATTTTGTTATATCTTTAATTGTAACTATTATTACATATATTTCCGTGGCTGATTTTTTTTTATTTCACTAAAATAATTATTTAAACACTTTAAGTAGTTCTCATTGAATTAATACATTGAATTCTCTTGTCTTTGTATTTACTTATTTTAGGTTTTGAGAATGCTAGTGTTAAACCTCTATGTTACCTTGTTCCATTTGCCATCTTTGTACCTATGTACTTTTTTTTTTCAATCTGAGGAAAAATATCAAAATATTTGCAATACTTGCCACGTAAGTTGGTTAGGGAAATGTCAGGGAATTTGCTATAAGGATACTTACTGCTAGCCACCCTGGTTTAACGTTCTGTCATATGTCTGGATCAGTGAGCGTGTTTGCGTTTAATGTTATTGGCAACAGCTGTTCCTGCAACTATGGGATACAATTAAAATAAATGTCTCCCACCACATGAGGGACTTGTCATTGAATGTAGTTTTGTACCATGTACATCATTAAATCCATTTGCTGTGCAGCGTGCAATATCTAGTAGACTACACTTAAAAGGGTTTGAATTGTAGATTCAGCAACTGCTTAGACAGGCTAAGATTTTACAGAATAGGTTGACTAGCAAAATGCCGTAAATTCACAATTAAAGGGAAGTGCAGTGTGTGCAATGTTTCCTACTAAATAATTTATTAGCTAATGAAGATAGTTTTAGTAACGAGTGTTAATATATTTTGTGTAAAACATAGCAAAAGTGGGACCTATAGTTTTAACATGTACATATATGGGTTTTCAGTGGTTGAGTTGGTGTACTGGAGGGACCCGAAGAAGTCCGGAATCGTGTTCGGCAGCGTGTTGGGGATCCTGCTGTCGCTGACGTACTTCTCGCTGATCAGTGTTGTGGCGTATCTGAGCCTTGCGCTCCTCACCGGCACTATTTGCTTCCGCATATACAAGAATGTGCTGCAAGCAGTTCAGAAGACCTCCGATGGCCACCCATTCAAGTATGTATTTGGTTTCAATTCCATTAGTTGCCTATTGCCTGTGTGCTGGTTGTGTTTTCTTGATCTGTAAAGTTTTTTTTTGTTAATTTCTTGCTAGTAATCTCAAGATATGTAAGAAATGTATTAAATTTGAATAGACTTAAATTTACTAAAAATTATTTGCGTAGGAAACTGGAAATTAAACTGAATAATTTTATTTGCATTTCAACTAAGAAAGTCTCAATCAAGCTCAGTATTTGTTTTCCAATGATTGCTATAGGAACACTTGTGAAGTTAGCATAATGAGAATAAATGTAATTATGTAATACAATTGTGTAATTTTCAATGAATGTTTGCTGAATGATATTGCAACCACATCAGTAATGCTATCCTGTTAACTTCAGAACATATGAAAGAGTTTTGTCCGGGAAGCATCACGTGAATAGGAAACTTATGTCAAGTGTTAAAATTTAAAAATAAATTGTTCTTTGATTGTAGCATCTCTTCCTGTGCATCCAGTTCACATATTTTACTTTCTCCACTTAAACTATTGGTGACTTTAAAAACTTAGATCTTGGCTTCATTAATTGTGTGTGCTGAACTGTGATGTGACCATGTGTTTGAACAGCTGTTATACAGTTTGTGACTCACACCACATATCTCAAGTATCGTTTGCATTGAAACGAGGGAACAGATGCCAATAAAAAAAGGGAGGGGGAGTTGGAACTTTCCCCCTCACCTCTCCACCAATATTGAATATTGAATTGTAATATTGCATTGTTTACCAGTTGAAATGAGTTCCTTTCAAGTCCTATCTAAAATATGATTAAGCCAAATTACAGAAAATAAATATTTTCACATCTATTATCATGTGCATGTAGGAAATTTTTCTTTTGCTGCTGTACTTGTTTCATGTGCTGTAATAGTAAAATGTGACATACCAGTCTGGTGAGACTGGTCTTGAGGTGGCAAGTATATTGAATGTCACCGGGGATATGAGACACCTGCAGGATCTAGTTACAAGTAGCTTTCACTGACTTGTTTTGAGTTTCAAGCATATGCAGTACTCCACTGCTTTAGAGTAAACTGCAGAGTAGTCTGTGCTTGGTTTGTGGTTGTCAAACTGCTAAAACCATAATTCTCTAACAGAAAATAATAAAAATTTCCCTTTTGTCGTTAAGGAATTCATACCATAAATTTCCAGTTTCTTTCTCAATTCTCAAGAAGGTTTCTGGAAATTCCTCCTCCTCATGCAACTTTAAGAGTGTAGAAAATTACACCAAAGGGAATCAACACTGCAATCACACTTAACGTAATAATATTTTGCTTAAGACCTATTTCTTACTAAAATTTATCTACACACCTATTTNACACTTAACGTAATAATATTTTGCTTAAGACCTATTTCTTACTAAAATTTATCTACACACCTATTTTTGCTCTGTTTTTTATTCATACTAATTATAAATGAAATATTAAACATTATAGTTAAAATACAAGTAAAAGTTAAATTTTACCAAAAATAAGCCACTTTCATGCCAACAAGTATAAAATACTGGTGATACATAGAATATTTAGGAGACAACCATACATGGTGTGATTTTTCAGAGGTTTCAAAAAAATGTGAAGAAACTGTGTATAATATTGTAGTTTAATGTTTGCAACTAATAGTTTGTGGTCTTGCAGAGTTCCCGTGCCCTGTTAAAGTTCTTGACATGCATAAAATCAAGTGCTCTTGAAAGTGCTCTAGAAAAATTGTTAGGTGCTTGAAACTTAATATTTATAAGGTTTTTACGTAATATGTATTCATGGAAAATTGAAGTGGTGTGCGGCTGTTGCATCTACTGGAAAACTTATGGTACATAATACATATCATTGCAGCTTTGTGCCATATTTTTTTTTTTTTTNTTTTTTTTTTTTTTTTTTTTCAAAGCATGCATTAATAAAAGTTTGTTCCATGTATGAATACACAGGTCTGCGATGATTCAGCTGTCTTTTAATTGACCAGTGTTCTTTGCTAATTGTGACCGGAGTTAAAAAATCACAATGAAAATTTTCCATCACCGAAATTTTTCTCTTTATTGTATTTGTAGATTTACATTCATGGCCTATTTGTTTTACGGTATACATGCTGGCACAATTAGAAGTAAACACAGCCAGAATGTTCCCAGTGATTAAGTCCAAAAAATATATGTATAATTTTTATGAAGTACTTGTTTAGTTACTGTAGACACCTATACACATATTATGTTTATATTTTTACACATCCATTTCCAGCTGGAACAATTTTTCAGTGAAAGAGGAAATAAGTTACACAAATTTGTGAAATGTTAAGCTGTTATGTTTNTTTTCAATGAATGTTTGCTGAATGATATTGCAACCACATCAGTAATGCTATCCTGTTAACTTCAGAACATATGAAAAAGTTTTGTCCGGGAAGCATCACGTGAATAGGAAACTTACGTCAAGTGTTAAAATTTAAAAATTAATTGTTCTTTGATTGTAGCATCTCTTCCTGTGCATCCAGTTCACATATTTTACTTTCTCCACTTAAACTATTGGTGACTTTAAAAACTTAGATCTTGGCTTCATTAATTGTGTGTGCTGAACTGTGATGTGACCATGTGTTTGAACAGCTGTTATACAGTTTGTGACTCACACCACATATCTCAAGTATCGTTTGCATTGAAGCGAGGGAACAGATGCCAATAAAAAAAGGGAGGGGGAGTTAAACTTGCCCCCTCACCTCTCCGCAATATTGAACCTTTCTCTTGTATGTCCAACAAAGCTCAAAGAACCTAAAAGCCAAACTTTGATAAGGTGTTATAATTGGAATATTGCATTGTTTACCAGTTGAAATGAGTTCCTTTTAAGTTCTATCTAAAGTATGATTAAGCCAAATTACAGAAAATAAATATTTTCTCCTCTATTTTCATGTGCATGTAGGAAATTTTTCTTTTGCTGCTGTACTTGTTTCATGTGCTGTAATAGTAAAATGTGACATACCAGTCTGGTGAGACTGGTCTTAAGGTGGCAAGTATATTGAATGTCACCGGGGATATGAGACACCTGCAGGATCTAGTTACAAGTAGCTTTCACTAGCTTGTTTTGAGTTTCAAGCATGTGCAGTACTCCACTGCTTTAGAGTAAACTGCAGAGTAGGCTGTGCTTGGTTTGTGGTTGTCAAACTGCTAAAACCATAATTATCTAACAGAAAATAATAAAAATTTCCCTTTTGTCGTTAAGGAATTCATGCCATAAATTTCCAGTTTCTTTCTCAATGCTCAGGAAGGTTTCTGGAAATTCCTCCTCCTCATGCAACTTTAAGAGTGTAGAAAATTACACCAAAGGGAATCAACACTGCAATCATATACACTTAACGTAATAATATTTTGCTTAAGACCTATTTCTTACTAAAATTTATCTACACACCTATTTTCGCTCTGTTTTTTATTCATACTAATTATAAATGAAATATTAAACATTATAGTTAAAATACAAGTAAAAGTTAAATTTTACCAAAAATAAGCCACTTTCATGCCAACACAAGTATAAAATACTGGTGATACATAGAATATTTAGGAGACAACCATACATGGTGTGATTTTTCAGAGGTTTCAAAAAAATGTGAAGAAACTGTGTATAATATTGTAGTTTAATGTTTGCAACTAATAGTTTGTGGTCTTGCAGAGTTCCCGTGCCCTGTTAAAGTTCTTGACATGCATAAAATCAAGTGCTCTTGAAAGTGCTCTAGAAAAATTGTTAGGTGCTTGAAACTTAATATTTATAAGGTTTTTACGTAATATGTATTCATGGAAAATTGAAGTGGTGTGCGGCTGTTGCATCTACTGGAAAACTTATGGTACATAATACATATCATTGCAGCTTTGTGCCATATTTTTTTTTTTTTTTTTTTAATTAATTTCTCTCTGATTCAAAATTAGGAGAATTTATTGAAAAATGCAACAAAGGAAGCTTAACAAATTGCCTTACCCAATATTACGGACATAACATATGAGCTACTAATGCACATTTATCATATTTGTGCAACAATTAACTTAATAAAATNCTGAACTAATAAATCACAATAAAAAATTTCCATCACCGAAAGTTTTCTCTTTATTGTATTTGTAGATTTACATTCATGGCCTATTTGTTTTATCGTATACGTGCTGGCACAATTAGAAGTAAATACAGCCAGAATGTTCCCAGTGATTTTAAGTCCAAAAAATATACGTATAATTTTTATGAAGTACTTGTTTAGTTACTGTAGACACCTATATACATATTATGTTTTCATTTTTATGACGTACAGTTCCAGCTGGAACAATTTTTCAGTGAAAGAGGAAATAAGTTACACAAATTTGTGAAATGTTAAGCTGTTATGTTTATCCCTGATGAGTCATTTTGACAAGCAACTGGGGAGAACAGTGCTAGGGTAACCCTACACTCTCTCTCTCTCTCCTGCCACCTCTTCTTGTGCTGTGAAGCAGCAGTCAGCTTAGATCTTTGTGCGATCTGTAATAGTGTTAAGGGAGTCTAGTGTTTTCAGTGGTTAGGTCTTAGATGCTTTGTTAACAATCCTGACGTGGTTTGGTATATATATATGTGGGAGACAAAGAAATTATAAATAATATGAAGCAGAATCTGAATACCACAGACTTGGGTTAAAAANGTATATATATGTGGGAGACAAAGAAATTATAAATAATATGAAGCAGAATCTGAATACCACAGACTTGGGTTAAAAAAAAGCTTACCATGCATACTTTAGAATTATGCTAGGCAATCAAGATAAGACTTTTGCTCCACATAGTATGTCATTGGGCTATTTGTGTAGAGGAACTGAGGCAGTGGACAAACGGGAAGAAGGCCTTTCTTTCAGAATACAGATGGTGTGGCAAGAAAATAAAAATAAATAAGATGATTGCTATTTTTGTTAATGTATTGTGTAAGGCCACAATTCAAATACCATGAACATATCTTTAACAATGCTCCAGCACCAGCTATTAGTCCATTATTTATGGGGACAGCCTCCAATGAATAGAGGGATCAAGATACATCCTGAGCTAAATCCAGGCTAACATAACAGTTGGCAATATCCTAACCCAAAAAGTGTGTCCACCCTGCTAACACTGAGACCCTTGCTCTCGGAGCACATCTAGCTGGGGTGCACCATTCAAGGGGATTTTCCTCCCACCCCTGCAGACTGTCCAGTTCATCACTAAAGCAGTGTTGCCGCTCACTACAAAGACTCTTCTCAGGGTGACAGGATACCCTTTGGGTCTGCTCCGCCTTGGAGCGAACCACTGCTGCCATGAGTCCAACCCTGTTATTGATCACAGAAGAGGTGCTCGCTTGGGGTCAAAAGATTGCCCATGGTACTATATAATTTTCCATATCACTTGAGGGTTTACTGACAAACTGCTGGACAACCCTCCTGTGCAGGTGGTGGCAGAGAAAAACAGCACCCCGAGGTTAAAAGCCATGGGACGAGGGCCCTGTTGTACTCTCAGCCAACAAGAGTATGAAGCCGAACTGGCACCATGCTGATACACAGCTGTTCAATCACCATTGACTGGCAGAAGTGGCAGCCCACCAAAGAGCCAGTAGGCGAGCCAGGGCTCTCCCTTGCAGATAGGTCACAACCCCCAAGTGTGCTTCTAGAACCGCTGCAACCCAATACAGGTCTCGGGTTCTCATTTGCCATTACCTTTAATTTCTTCACAATAAAATTCTGGTTGTGTGTCCCAAACCGCCAGAGTCCTCAGTAGTCAAACATCCCACCTAGTGGTCAACACTAGGGTACTCCCTTCGGTCTAGTTCCAAGGCAGATACTCCTTTCCCGACAGTGAGGAAGCCAGATAGCCTAGGGACTGCTCAGCGTAATCTGTTTAAATCCAGGATTGCTGGTTGCTAAAGCACCACGTACGTGAGCCTTGGGTAGTCTTGATGGAGAGAGGTTAGGTATGATACTTCATCCAGCCTTTCTAGTGCCATAATTGTTTACCAGGCTTGAATACCATGGAAGGGTACTCCCTCAAGTTTCTAGATGCTTTCCTCCACAGGGAATATCTATCTATGGAATTTGTGGCCCATTTCCCCCACAATTGAAAGAACAGTAAAGATATGATTTACCCTAATGCGAAATCTATGATCTGCCCTTTACCAAATAGTCTATTTCCTGAACTGCCAGTCCATTTACACACCATCCCATTGACTCTGAGAGAAATGACAGTAGTGAAGATACTTTCAGCCAGGAGGTTGAATATACCTGAGTGTTTGCCCAGCAAGGACTGAATAACTTAATATGGGAACTTGACCCCTCCAAAGTATCTACAAAACTGATATGTTCCAGATTGTGAAGCAAAACTTTGCTATCCCGTGGAACACTTTACTGGTACCAAAATCATGNACAAAACTGATATGTTCCAGATTGTGAAGCAAAACTTTGCTATCCCGTGGAACACTTTACTGGTACCAAAATCATGGAAAATGTAACTTTTTTTTTTTTAAGAATGTTTTCCGGTCTACTGCAGCTGCAGCGATATTCCTATCTTACTTCATGCAATGGGATGTGGGGAATACCAAGCAAAGTTTAAAAGTAGTTCTTCTACACAATGGCAACAAGTACAAAACCATTCTGGTTGAATATTCTGCCCACTTGTGTGAAACATATTGAAGACTTCCACTAATTTTCAACAGAATTAACTACATTCTGCATTATTGACTAGTGTGTGGGATTTGAAGGTTTTAGGAATACTGCTGGGCCTTCAAAGCTGAAGAGAGATATTTCATTGTTTTCTGTGCGAGTGGGACAGCTGGGATTGACATGTAACTGGCAAAGAAAGTACTAGGCAAAATTACAAATGCTAAAGGTAAGGATGAATATCCAGCATCAGGAAATAATTTTTCTCCTTCACGTTAAACTAAACCTGATGAATCGGTTTGTCAAGGCATTGGACAAGAATGATGACAGCTTAAAATACCTGTGCGAGAAATTCTGTGCTTTGTCTAAAAGTAACCTATAGGAGATATACAAAAAAACTGTTAAATGATAATTTGAAAAAAAGGTGCGGTGCGTTGATTGGAGTTCAGAATGTTATCAATAAATTTCTTGGAAATAATAAAGATAGTGGTTATGAAGAAATTAAGAATGGCATGTTAATAAAAATTCAGTGAGCTTTGTTGTAACATTAACTTGAAATTCTAATTTTTACCCATTCACCTTGACTATTTTCCTGAAAATCTTTGTGGTAGTGGTGAAGAAGGGGAGAGGTTCCATCAGTATATTGTTAAAACATCAAAGTGGTTTATTAGAGTTTGTGATATTAGAGGTCTTAAAAATAATAATAATAATAATAAAATGACTAAATTTGATTTTTAATTTATTCACTCTGCTATTATTTACAACATTATACTATTTCCACTATCACTCTTGTTAATTTTCAGTGGGTGCAATGTGTGTGTCTCAATTAAAATTAAAGTCCTTCTCAATGTTTCTGTATTAGTTAGTCACTTAATTCACACTCATTATTTACATGCATTAAATCTGTCTATTGCCATCATTCCAAATGTTATGCTCACTCATCCAGCTCAGTAGTCCTGCCAGTCAGTTTCTCTCTTCACTGTGCCAATGCTTGCAGTCTGCAAACTTCACTCCCGCTGGTCACTCTTGTCACCACTAGATGCTCTGCTGGCTCATTTCACTAGTCTTCACACACCCGTGACTTAAGGTCGCACAATCCTCAACACTCAACTCTGACCATCTGCGTGGAGGTCCATTGCAGCTTAAGTAGCCTCGCTGGCACAATCTAGAAGGTTCCTTGCACTCAGTCATGCTGAGAGGGGCTAGGGCATTGACCAGAACATTCTTTCAAAGATAACCTCAGAAATTTAATTCACTGAAGATCAGGTGCACGAGTCGCAATAAGCTTATCATGGCGGAACGCTTTCGTGAATCACCGCCCACTTCCCACACTATACTCGCGAGCAGGATGGGTCAAGGGAAGCGATAGAGCAGCAACATGTAACAATATGAAGGAATTCAAATTAAGTTATCAAGGGAGAGGAGAATTCTATAATGGTGGATTATTGCTGGATGATGAAGAGGGATGTACAACAGGCTAAATCATTGCATCCTCAGTCAAAAAGGCACATTTTATGAGCCAATAATCTAATATATTAAGTAAGACTACTTAAAAAAAAATTTTAATTTGTGTTAAATGTGTTATACTTTGGATATTATTGTTATATCTGCATATTTTCACATGTGCAAAATGCCTACATAGTGATGTTAAACATAGCATTATCACCGCCCATTTAAAATCTCTATCAAAGTTGGAAAACTTGGGTGATGAATAAAATACAATTTATTTTTGAAATTGTGTTAAAGTTGTGTTATGACTTATTGAAATCGAAACCACTCCCAAAAAATGTAATTTCACAGACCTGTTACTATTGGCACCATACCTAATCTACTTAGTTATTGGTGTTCCTGTATTGGCGTTTTGTGCTGTAGCCATGTTGGAGTAGAGTATATTGATTTCAATTTCCTTAGGTACTAGAGTACCTCATCAAATGCTGAGGGAGGNTTAGCCATGTTGGAGTAGAGTATATTGATTTCAATTTCCTTAGGTACTAGAGTACCTCATCAAATGCTGAGGGAGGGGAAATGTTTTTTCATTGATGAGTGGCTATTAATATTAATTTATTATGGTTACCAAAAGTTCCTCACTATAATTTGAAAGCAAGGTTTTCGCTTTGTTGTTAACATTTGGATATGTGTAGCATGGAAAGCGATGCTTCGGAATTTCTTATAAAGGAGAAATAGTCTTTTGTTTAAAAATTTTGTAGTTTATGAATATTTGCCAAGTTTGAATTTGTTTTATAGCCTTGAAAGTTTTAGAAATAGATTTTGTAAAGTGCTTGAATTTTTTTAGATAAGAGTGGAAACCATGCCTTGTCCTTGGTCATCATAAAAACTACTTTGATAGAAAAGTAATATCAGGTTTGGGATAAAATATACCTAGTCCTTTGTCAAAAAGTCACAGTGGGGATAAGACAGGAGGTTTCTGTGAAATTTCCGAACTAGTATCGTACAGTCTGGTTGACCAGTTGTATTACATAGAAATGTCAAGCATTGAAATACATTAGTTACCTTTCATGCAGTATTGCTGACAAATTCTCCTGTCCACATTTTTTTGCATTTGTCATACCGCAGATACAGTATTTCCATGAAAGTGACAGATAAATTTATTAGTTTCTGGCTTAAGAATGCACTCAAACCCACAGAACATTCGGAATGTTGTTCTTTTGCATTTATTGTGGGTTATATTAAGTTTTCTAATAATAACCATGGCATTACTCGAGGTATAATTTTAAGACAACATGCTCCTATATGGTAGTTGATATAGTCTTGGTTGGTGTTCTAGGGCATAGTAATGATTGCCTAGTTATTTCTAGTTTTATGGGCTTTGTGCTTGTGGGTAAGTTGAGTATTTAACCAAGATATTTCTTGAATTATTTTTCCTCCTGTAATTTTATCATTGCTGTTTATTGGTTCAAAGTGCACCAGATAACCATAGTCTTCCATACCCCTACATCAGTTTTGTCACTGCTAATGTTTGTTCACAAAACGTTTAGTGACTGCAAGGACTATTCTTAGTTTTCTTATTGTAGTTGGTCAGTAAAATTTCCTTTTTAAAGAAAGTATGCAAGAAAAAAATTAAAACTGCGACTATAAAAGGATGCCGATGGTTCGATGTTGATCAGTGGTATGCAATACCGGCAGAATGGGTGGAGCAAAGGAGCTCAGCGACTTTGAATTTGGTGTAGTTATGGATTGCCACAACAGTAAGCATTCTGTCAAGCCATTTTTGCTCATCGTAAGTTGCCAAAGTTACTGTGGAATAGAAATTGGAAAGCACAACCGCAACAAAACCACTGCAAGGTAGGCCATGTGTGTTGACTGACAGGAACTGGCAAGCATTGAAGATTGTACAGGAACATTGCACATAACCATATGATAACCATCACCCATGAATTCAGCAGTGCCACAAATTGTGCTTCTAGCACTTTCCACCAAGAGTGAACAGCCCTGCCTACCATGTCGGCAGCCGTGAACTTCAATGAGGAATCAATGTTATACAAAATTTCTTCTCATTGCATCAGTTTTAAAGATAACCATTTCAAATAAAACTTATTCTACGTGAAATTTCTTAAGGACTGTTATGTTAGGACATCTTGCCAATTGTTTTGGTTAAAATATACATATATGTATGTGCGTGTGTTTTTCCAAACTAATGTTGAAATTTACCTATAGCAATATAAATCTATATATAATTTTAAATATTTATATAACCTTATATATATAAAATTATATATATATATATTTTTTCCCTTAAATTTTTTCCAAAAGTTTTTTGTTTGCAATAGTTATCTTTGAAATTGGTGCAGTGAGAAGGAATTTCTTTTAACATTGATTTCCCATTTCCCATTTGAAGTTTGCGGCTGCCGGCTTAGTAGGCAGGGCCGTTATGAGGACTGGGTTTCAAAGCTTTGGCAACTGCCCATAAAAAGCACATTTCAGCTGTGAACTTGAATCACTGCACTTGGTGGTGCAAGAGCACCGCCACCGGAATGTGGACTGAAATTGTACCAGTGATGAATCACACTATACCATGCGGCAGTCCGATGGGAGGGTTTCGGTATGGCGAATGTCAGGTGAATGTTGCTCGCCAACCTGAAAAGTGCCTACGGTGAAATTTGACAGTGTGGGGGTGGTTTACATGAAAGGGACTTGTTCCTCTAGCAATACTACAGCCTACATGTAAAAGTATTTCCAGCTTCTTCATCGGTTATCTTGAAATCACACCTGGGCCAACATCGGTCTTGTGCAGTAATTGTTGAAGCCATTGAAAAAAAAAATATATATATATATCTGCTTAACACAGAAGAGTAAGAGGAAAATTTGCAATATAGTATTATCATTTCACCCTTTCTAACATTTGACATGTAATGTCACATTAAATGGCATGGTTGTTCGAAAAGACTCCACACACTGCATATTTTTGTCAGACAGAAACGCTCATGTAACCCATTGTTTTTGTGNATGGTTGTTCGAAAAGACTCCACACACTGCATATTTTTGTCAGACAGAAACGCTCATGTAACCCATTGTTTTTGTGAAATGGGGTAGCTTGTTCACGTTATCTAATACTTGCTGTAGAGATGAGGTAGAGCACGACAGCTGCGTGGTAACAAGTTTTCAGTGTCCTAAAACTGAGACTGCTTTTTTGGCACTTAAAACTGTCAAAAATACATGACTAAGTGTCGAAAGAAGTTAAGGGTTAGGTTGATAGTGGAAATTTGTGTCAGCAAACTGTTATTTTTTTATGGTAAAGACGGCCNATGGTTGTTCGAAAAGACTCCACACACTGCATATTTTTGTCAGACAGAAACGCTCATGTAACCCATTGTTTTTGTGCAATGGGGTAGCTTGTTCACGTTATCTAATACTTGCTGTAGAGATGAGGTAGAGCACGACAGCTGCGTGGTAACAAGTTTTCAGTGTCCTAAAACTGAGACTGCTTTTTTGGCACTTAAAACTGTCAAAAATACATGACTAAATGTTGAAAGAAGTTAAGGGTTAGGTTGATAGTGGAAATTTGTGTCAGCAAACTGTTATTTTTTTATGGTAAAGACGGCCNCGAAAGAAGTTAAGGGTTAGGTTGATAGTGGAAATTTGTGTCAGCAAACTGTTATTTTTTTATGGTAAAGACGGCCACTCTGTTGGCCTTTTGACGTGAACCATTATTCCAATAGTTTGTACATAATAATGTGTTTTTAAGGAGCCCAATGCTAATATTCGTGCAGTGTTTGCATAGTTACGTACTGGCTTTTGAAAGTTGGTAAACTCTTCTAACAATGTTTTAATGCAACTCTGTTAATCAGGTTACATTAATTTTGTTGTAGAAGTTCTGGTGTGTTAGAGTAAATGTAAACAAATATTCATGTCTGTGACTATTACTGCATGAAATTTGAGAACCAGGATTGAGGGGCATGTGCAGGTCGTCATAATCTTTTCAAGTCATCCATAGTTTGTGTTAGAAATCTAGGTGAAGATTATGGTGGTGTGATTGCTGTGTGGTGTGATGCAGGGACTTCCTGGAATTGGACCTGGCCCTGCCCCAGGACAAGGTGCGAGAGGTCACTGATGTTGCAGTCTCTCACGTGAATGCAGCGCTAGTGGAGCTGAGGCGGCTCTTCCTGGTTGAGGACCTGGTGGACTCCATAAAGTTTGCAGTTCTGCTGTGGTGCCTCACCTACGTCGGCGCTTGGTTCAATGGCATGACCCTAGTCATCATCTGTGAGTTTTTGTCGCTTGCCAGTCACCTGTATTTCTGCTCAAGAGGCCTCTTTAGTAAACCTATATGAAATGCCTCAAGGTCTCACATCCAGCCATGAGGAAGCATTGTGAAGGCAATAGAAAGTACCATAAATAAGCTTTGTGTGTGTTCTGTTTCCTCAGGATTTTAAGTGGAGACTGTAAGGTTTTAATACAGCAATCTGTTCAGAAAAGATGCTAGATTGTTGCTGTAGTATAAAATGCGGTTTTACAGTAAAATAAATACCTTTAACAGTAATCTTTGACACTTTTCTAAGACCACATTTATTTTTAACGGGCAACAAATCATCGCTTTCATTTCCGCCCAGAAAAAAAATATTTTTATTGGAGTAAAATAGTTTTTATTTTCTTTCTTTTAAAATTTGAGTAGGCACGAACTGCTTACAATGAGTCCCTAGAAAGGTCACCTCAAGTTTGAAGTTTGGTTTCACATTCTTATTCTGTTACTTCAGCATAATTAATGAATTCAGAGATAGAATGTAGATTGAAATTATTTGTGAAAGCTGAAGTTTAATATAGTCACATAAGTTAAAGAAGTTAAAAATTTTACAGGACATGCAAGGTGTGGCACAAGTTGAACACTAACTCACCTAACTCAATTGGATCTAAACATGGAAACTCAAATTTATAAAAGCACCAAAATAAAATCAGATAAGCCGGAAATATAGTTAAACTGAATTTTATTATGCTATACAGTTCAGTTACAGCAGTGGCACAAATAAAACCTTGCACCACATAAAACTAGCAGCAACAAGGTAAGAATCGCAGTATTGAATGTTCTTAAGTCTAACATTCGCATTGCGAAGATATTTACGAAGACTGGAGAGAGAACCAATTTTCTCCCAGCACCCTGAATGAATAACCCCTCACACCAATGGAAATAATTTAGTAGTATGCAGATTAGTCCGAAATATGATGTAAAAGAAAGATAAGTTGCATGCATTGCCGGTGTGAGTTAAATTCGCAACTTGTGTGTACTTTACTATTAAAGCGTCCATCTTCCTCTTCATTTGGTTTTGGAGATTTGACTGGGTTGTGATGTAGTCCATGCCTATCATAAGTATCTTCAGAAAGCTTTATTGGCCCACCGAAAACTGCCCAATCGGGGCATCATGTGACGTCATATCTAAAAATAGCCCAAACCTGCACTGCAGTGACTCTGGAACCCTCACAACACCGGTGTGTATCACATCGCCATAGCGCAATGCTTGTCATCCTACCTATATTGTACCGTATTACAACAGCTAACTACGTGTCCTTAGCTTACTAATAAAAGAAAAAGGTGTTGCATTGCCTTACGATCATCATTGCTACTGTCACAACTTCAAACAAAATTATTTATATATATNAAAGAAAAAGGTGTTGCATTGCCTTACGATCATCATTGCTACTGTCACAACTTCAAACAAAATTATTTATATATATTATATATATATATATATAAAGTTGCTATTACCACAAAGTTTGAAACATTGAATGAATTATATTATTCCCCAAAAGTAGAGATAAAATTAAATATTTCCCGCAGATATCAATTACTATTTCTTGCATTATTACAAAGTTGGAAATACTGTAGGTCCTGCTGTACCAGGTTATTCCCATAAAGTGCAATATTGTTTTTAAAATTTTGTCACAAAAACAAGTGAAGATTTTCTCTTTTAAATTTACTGCTTCATGCATTTAGAACTGGCGTGGCATGTGTCTGAAATAATTTTTATTTGCCATGTAATGGTGCAGATAATAATTTTAATGGAACATTAAATTTAATTTTTGTTGCTTGCGAGGGGAAGTAATTGATTTTTAAATATTCCAGACGTTTTGGCAGTGTTAGTATGCATATTTGCCGTAGGTTTTGATTAAAATGTTTTATTTTAAAACAGATCATAAAATTAATTATGAAGTAATAAACTAAGTTATCATTTTGTGTAACTTAGTATTAAATCATGCTAACATTAACTTTTCAATTCTTAGACCCCTGGAATAACGACCCTCTCAAAATGAACCTTTTCCAGAGAACCGTGAAGGGTTGTAGAATCGGGAGTTGACTATTAACTTTGATAACAGTTATGAAACTGGAGTTGAAGTAAGTAGATGATAAAGCAGTTTGTTGTATTAAATGAAATTCAAGTAAAAAAATGTTCAAAGTTCACCTAGTTATTTCTCCTTAATGTTAGGTTCATCGAAACTAACTTGTTTTTGCATAAATGTTAATCAGAAGAAATGTTCTTGAAGTATTGTGGGTCAGTTAAAAAAACCTATATAACATTTAGAAATTTAATAAATGTAGGGAATTTTTGAACTTGCTTTTTAAAGTGGCCTCTTTTGGAAATACTCGCCCAATAATTATTTTAAAAATGATTCTATTTGAAAACATGAAAAAACAAAAAATTTACATTTCCTGTAGAAAATTTTAGTTGCTTTCATTTAAAAGGTGTGTGTTAGTGTCACAAAAAGTAATTGTCGCTTCAGATGTAGTTTAAACCAGCAGCTATTTCTTAAATACCTTGTTAATACCTATTTTGTATTAAATTTTACTACAAATTAACAATTATAAAGCTCTTGAAATAAAATAATGCATGTTGTTTTGATTTGCTCTCCTGATAATTAGTGGTACGCTTATATGCTACGGAGATACCCTTCATTGACTGTCTTTTTTAACAAGAAATCATCTTACAAAAGTTTGAAACCGTTTCTTTGCTCTAAGTTAATTGTGATTGTGTGTTGGCAGCATTTGTCGCCCTGTTCACACTGCCCAAGGTGTATGAGCAGAACAAGATACAGATTGACCAGAACCTGGAGCTTGTCAGAAACAAAATTGCTGACCTGTCTACCAAGTGAGTAAACTGTCGCATACTTTTATATAGAATGTATTTACGATGTAAGGGTGGTTTTGATTCCTAATGCACAATTTTCCATAATGAGTTCTCGGTACGTTGTGAACATAACTGGTGTATGGAAAATGTAGACCTTAATTGGCGTGGAAGGTGAGACACTAAGCTGGGAGGTTTTAACATTACAAAAGTGACATTAATTTGAGTAGCTATTATATTCTAACATTATATGCAGTAGAATCAGTATTTCACACATTTTCAGCAAATAATGCAAAGTGTAAAGTAAGATATTCTTATTTCATATAACTTATGTAAATTGACATTTTGACCAACCTACACAGCATGTAAACAATAAATGCCCCCATTAGCAAAGTGTTGTCAGCTGATGGTTGTTGCGAAATATATGTTATGTTGACAATATTTGCAACTACTGTGGAAAAATATAGTACTTGAACTTAAAAATTATAACTTAGTACTTTAATATTAACTGAAACGTTTCTGGTTTGAATTATGCTCTCAGAATGATGTAACATTTTTTTGCTCTGTAAATTAAGAGCGTTAAAAACATATTTAAAATTACTGTAGAACATGCATACATTATGGTAATTTGAAACATGTCCACGTAGTGAATGCCCTTGAGCTGTCGCAAACGTCTCAAAGCACCTGTTTAGTAAACAGTGTTCTAACCTCAAACCCCATCCACATTGTTTAGGATAGTTATGTTGGCAGAGAAGCAGTTCAGTGTTGGGACATTGAGTCTGGTTTGAGTGAGGGAAAGGAAATAAGTAGATGGCGTCGCTGGCAGTGAGAAGGGGTTTCAGTGGAGAGATGGCTGCTTGTGTTGGTGACAGTGCATGTAGTTGCCGGTTCTTGTTTTACTTTCACAGTTGAACATGTTCTACACTGGTATACAACAGCAGTCATAGTTTCCAATACTAAAATTTTACATTGGAGATGGTTTTTATTAAGCAGTATTTTGTTTTCAGCTTTCTCAGTTACTTGGTTAACCAAGAGTTAACTGTACTCTAAAACATATTTTATGCATTAGTTGGTTTCTTTGTGCATAACTGTGTTGTTAAATTTTTGCACCACGAAATCGCTCAAATTTTTCTGTTAATGGTTTTATAAAATCTAAAAGTCTAGTTAACTATACCATTTGAAATAAGATTTTAACTTTCCATCAGTGTGTATGTTTGCATCTGTAAGTAGTGGATGTGTAGAAGACAACACTATTTTTTCTGATAGTAAGCAAAAATGGCTACATTTACTATTGATGAAGTTTGCTATTTGAACTTCCATTAAGGAACCTAAATGGACCACATGATCAGTTATGGGTTCCAAGTTTTAGTGCAGATTTGCTGAGGTGGAGGTTGTGGTCTTCATGTTTTAAGACCTATAATTTTATATTNTATGTTGGCAGAAAAGCAGTTCAGTGTTGGGAGATTGAGTCTGGTTTGAGTGAGGGAAAGGAAATAAGTAGATGGCGTCGCTGGCAGTGAGAAGGGGTTTCCGTGGAGAGATGGCTGCTTGTGTTGGTGACAGTGCATGTAGTTGCCGGTTCTTGTTTTACACTGGTATACAACAGCAGTCATAGTTTCCAATACTAAAATTTTACATTGGAGATGGTTTTTATTAAGCAGTATTTTGTTTTCAGCTTTCTCAGTTACTTGGTTAACCAAGAGTTAACTGTACTCTAAAACATATTTTATGCATTAGTTGGTTTCTTTGTGCATAACTGTGTTGTTAAATTTTTGCACCACGAAATCGCTCAAATTTTTCTGTTAATGGTTTTATAAAATCTAAAAGTCTAGTTAACTATACCATTTGAAATAAGTTTTTAACTTTCCATCAGTGTGTATGTTTGCATCGGTAAGTAGTGGATGTGTAGAAGACAACACTATTTTTTCTGATAGTAAGCAAAAATGGCTACATTTACTATTGATGAAGTTTGCTATTTGAACTTCCATTAAGGAACCTAAATGGACCACATGATCAGTTATAGGTTCCAAGTTTTAGTGCAGATTTGCTGAGGTGGAGGTTGTGGTCTTCATGTTTTAAGACCTATAATTTTATATTNAGGTTCCAAGTTTTAGTGCAGATTTGCTGAGGTGGAGGTTGTGGTCTTCATGTTTTAAGACCTATAATTTTATATTTGTAAGTGAAAGAGAAATTGACGTGCGATGCACTTTCATAAGTAATTAGAAACAAGACTTTGCTTCTTCTGTACATTGAATAACTTAACCCAGGCAGGGTGTCAACCTCAAACAACTTGCATCCAGAGTCTACAAACTCGTCCCTAGATGCGGGGGCAATCACGGACAAAGGCAGCCAAGTTAGTTCGCCTTATCAGACTTCACGCCAACCCCTCTCATGTGATAGAAGCCAGCCTAGTGCGCCAGTTAAGCGCCTAAGCTCATGCCACAAATGTAACCTCGCATGACAGATGCCTGCTTTCGCCATAGACTGAGAGATGGCAGCAGACTGAGCAGTTCACCCCGCCACCACCGCACCTCAAGCATGCAGAAGGGCAGTTGATTCTCAGCAGCTCGCTCCACCACTTCCAGTGTTGGAGCTCCCTGCTAACCCCAACGTCTTCGCGACCTACCAGGCGCTCTTCAAAACCTTCACCAGAAGCCCCCGAAGAAGTCAACAACCCTTTTCTACACCCACTTACCTTGTGGTAGGGCTACCAGAGTCCCTTCTGGACAACAAGCATTGAGTTAGTTACGGTTAGCCAGTATAATAGCCACCTAACCGCATCTACTTTGTTAGTTCAGACCCAGGTCCTCTTCACCTGGTTTGCGTAGGTTAACTTCCATTACAGTTCTTGGTAAATTGGGAGTTAGTATGGGCCATTGTGTTATTCCTCTTGGAATAAAAACTTCAGAGTACGCATTGCTAAGGCTGACTGTAACTCCAACTTCGTAGACGTCAGCCCACCAGGGAAGAAGAGACAGCGGGCTCCCTTAACTGGGTGCACGTACGTGAAAAAAAAAACATTAGATGGCCACCCATACTGTGCACCTGGTGTGCAGTACGGTAGAGCCCCAACCATTAGGTCATAACCACAAGGCGGTCGGTCAGTCAGTCCTGTCCATTCACTCGTCCACCATGCTGAACTGTCGCTGGAAAGAGTGAGAGACTGGGTCTGGATGTCTGGCCCCTTTGGTCCACACCCACATCATTGTCGGATTCCCGGGGTAAACCTACTGTACTGAACTGTCACCGGTTATAGTACTCTGGTACGACTCTGGTTAACTCTGCTTGGCTTGGCCGACCGCAGAACCACCCTACATGCCTGACACCCGTAGGAGTGGTACCAACTCCAAGCTAACTTGGGCTGTGACCCAGCCCCAACTGCACTTTGCAGCATAACCCCCCAGGAACGAGCTCAAGCTACTTGACAGTTGGAGAGGCCTCGCCTCCCAGCTCCCTACCTCTTCTTATTTCAGCCCCCATTCAAGACCACTGGAGAACCACATCTCCCATCGTTGCCCTCCGCCAAGGACTCAACGTACTACTGGTGCCACCTCAGCCTAGCCAGCAGCCTTCCTCGGGCCTCTATCTGAATCACCAGCTGCAGCACCACCACCTTCGCCCTAAGCCTGAGCATGGAACTCAAGCAAGAGCTAACCCGGGCGATGCCCGTCAAGCCACGTGCCCCAAGTTGTATACAGACACTGGCTCCAGTGAACAAACCATAAGTCAATCTTGACACCCAGCCGTGTATCTGATACTCCTAAAACCAGCCCCACCGTGACGTCCTTGTCAGACGTCATGCATCAATGTTAAGCAATAATTTNGTATCTGATACTCCTAAAACCAGCCCCACCGTGACGTCCTTGTCAGACGTCATGCATCAATGTTAAGCAATAATTTTTTTTAAAGTCTCTAGTAGTTGATGATTGTTTGAAAAGTTTTTTCGGTTGTAATATAGTATTGTGTGTCAATGTGAGAAGTTTGGAAATACAATAGAAACCTCTATAGCAGGATTTACTACTTGCGACAGTATTATAGATTTGTAGGGTACTATGTAATTGGATATTTCCACATGTTACATTGTTTTTTCGCAGAGTGAAGGCAGCCATACCACTGGGCAAGAAGCCAGGTNCAATTGGATATTTCCACATGTTACATTGTTTTTTCGCAGAGTGAAGGCAGCCATACCACTGGGCAAGAAGCCAGGTGCAGTCGAAGAGAAGAAGGAACAGTGAACAAAGTGCAGGAAGAGGAGGAATGAAGATGGACAGAACACACCGCCCTCACATCATATCTAATTTCATCTGTGCGCCTCATGTCATCTCATTTCCTAGACTGCCTTTATTATTGTAGCTATTTAATTATTTACCTTTAACAAATTTCTTCCTTTTTATAATTTGGAAGTCTCTTTTTTTTTGCACCTTCTTTGTGTAAAACATTTCTCCAAGTACTAGTTGATTAATTTAATATTTTAGTTGCAGTTTTAGTAGACTTTTTGAACATCCTTTAAGTGTGTGCATGTGTGTGTGTGTGTATATTGTGTAGTTGTAAATGATTATTTTCGTAAGTGGTGTAAGATCATGTCCTGTAAATTCATCGATCCTAGTTTTTGTTGAATTCCAATATTTTCAGTTTTGCAAGTGGGGGATGGTATAGCATTTGTAAACAGTTAGGGAGGGGGAGCAGTTAATTACATTTTAATAGACTGCTTTGGATGTGAGCTTGCATCGAACAGAAAGTTGTTTCCAGTGTGTGGTGCACGCTTCAGCCCGCAAGTGAGTCACGATTAAATGAGATTTGGAAGTGTGTGCAACCGGTGGCGAGATGGCAACCTGATTGTGTGTTTGCTTGTGGCATCAAAGATGATTTATTACATTGTTTGCAGAGCATCGCTCCTCGGAATGCAATTTTTCGTTATTTGTAAATGTTGGTAATTCAGATTTCTCTAGATTTTGGAAGAAACGTGTATGTCCTAAATGTATTGGCTATCAGTGGCACAAAATAAGCAGGATAAATATGTATTTGGTTAAGAGCACAAATTTCCTTCTTGTAACATGTCTAACCTTTTGGCTTAATATTGCATGTGGATCAATGTTACAAATTCTGTTGTGGTATGATAAAGTTTCAAATAGAGTTGGGACGATTCCAATATTTTTGATGCCGATACCCGGTTCTCGATGCTAGATTCTTTTCAGATTCTCGATTCCTACAATTAAAAACTGACAGGACTTTACACAAAACTCGCATTGCCATTCGTAGTCAAAACTATTGTATTTAAATTCACGCAAATTTTATATAGGCCTGGAAATTAAATAGCACTGTAGAAAGTGCTGAAAAGTTGAAGAAAGTTTTATTTTATCAGAAAGAATTATTGCAACAGCTTTTTAACAATTAGCTTTTGCTCTTTTCAGAAAAATTTTGTAACAAATTTGCAAACATGTGAATTAGGGCCTACAAATGATAACCCAAGGGGCAAAATATATTTAAATACAATCGTGCACCAACAAAGAAAAAAGCAGCATGCAGGAAATCAATGGATGCGGGCCCTGATTTCGATGTGGGAAATGTACGTAACCTCAAAATGCATGTTTACACCAAAAGCCTAAAAGTCATTAAAAAAAACTTACTAGAGAAAATTTATGCTTAAAAATTCATTTTAATAAAAAATTTACAAATCCCTATTAAAATACCTCTACTGCTATAACCTTAAATTCCATTTACAATAACATGGTGTGTGTCATTCTCCTGGTCGCCAACCTAAGAGTACAGTAAAGACATAATAAGAAGAATAAGCGTAGTCAAAAGACCAAGAAAAGCTTGTGGGATGTAAATAATATATTGATAGCACCTGTTGTCAGTTATCNAATAAGCGTAGTCAAAAGACCAAGAAAAGCTTGTGGGATGTAAATAATATATTGATAGCACCTGTTGTCAGTTATCTGTGCTTTGCATTCGCAGTTTTCAAAAACAATTGTTGCGCACAATCTTTGGATAATGTACAGTTTGTTTTGATTGAATTTTACGGGGAAAAAAATATTTTCACTACATCCTGGATGCGACAACCATCTTGTATGTTCCTATTAATACCAATAGTTACAGTGGTATATGTTGCTTCATTTTCGAAACACATTGGATGCCAGATCACAACTGTGCAACTGATAATGTTCACAATTTACAAAAATCAATTCTATTACAAAATGTTATTTGGATATTTTGTGTGTTCTGTATTGAGCATGTTCGTAAATTAAGTTTTGTTGGTATCTAAAATCGTGATGCTATTATGCTAGTCTGTCATGCAAAGAATCTATTTTTTATTTAGATTCTCAATTTGAATCTTACAGTCTTTGGGTATCGGGGTATCGAAGAATAGATTTTTCCATCTCTAGTTTCAAAGTTTAAATAAAAGAAACAATCAGGGGGTTATCGAAGATAAAAATTTAACGCGCTCATTTCTCCAATTGTTGCAATTTTTTTGTAAAGATATTAAAGTTTGAAATTTGTTGCATCTAAGAGCTTTTTTAACTGCTTATGCTAGTTGGTAATGGTCAGTGTTAATTGTTTTATTATGTGATAAACTTGTTACACATTAGCTGGAAGCTCTATCAGAAAGTAAATATTAACATTTTTAAATAAGATAATGCATTGGGATCAAGGTAATGTTTGTGAAAATTTCAAACACTAAGGGTCGAAGATACCCTATTGATTTAATGTTGGTGTAATTGTGTCGATCCGCACTAACCACACATTACGTTGATCTCTCCCATTTTTTTAATGTACCTTAAATCAAGAGGTCAGTAGTTTTCAGGTTTATGTCAATATTAGGGTTACCTGATGGCTATGTTGCTTCATTTTCAAAACACATTGGATGTGTTTTGAATTGTTTTGCACACAATTTCTTTAACTGTAAGTACATATTGTGATAGACTTGACATAAAAGTAACAAGAAATTAAAGTGTATACTCATTTATATCTCTCGTGCATACTGTAGTAGTATCGTGCATTTCCTGTGAAGTTGCATGGTTTTTTCATATTTATTGTTAGCTATTGTTCAAATGTAAAAGTGTATCTAAAAAAAAGTAGTCTAATGGTGCAGTGCAATTAATAAGAGATAATGGTGATGAGCATAATGTACGTTGATGGTAAATAATTATTTTTATCAGTTTAAAAATATCCTCTCGGCATGTAGCTAATACATGTGTATTTGAAATGTGCTTTGTACACCGAAATAAAGAGAGATAAAATGTTCTATATGATGTTCTATATGAAGTCTTTTCTTCCTTTCGATATGGCTAACAATTGATTGCATGTCATTTAGTTTTTAGCACAAGAAAAGAATTTTATCATGGGTTTTTTTCACAGTAGTTTTAATTTTCGAAATTCATAATTTCCTTTTATGTGAGATACAGGGCTTTTTTTACTGTGCTTTTGTAAAATGTTGTTTCAACAATACAAAACTGTAAGAGGATAAATGCTCATATTATGCAATGTCACTGATCCTCGTGGAATTTGAACGTTGAAGCAACACAGCAGACATGGGTAAGTCTGTTTTAAAAGGTATCTGAAGTTGTGTTCAAGTTGTTGTAACAAAAAAAATTTAACTAGGTTGAAAGTTGGATTTTGGAAAAAGAAACTGATTAAAGTTAGCTAACCACTTTATTTTGGAAGCAGCTTTTGTTATTTTAGCAAAAGAAATAAACTTCAAACCACCTCTTCTGTAATTTTCACTCTTCTGCTTGTGTAAAAGTAAAAGATAGACTGATCTTTTGAGTCTTCAAGTGTAAGTTACAGTGTACTCCGCATCTGTAGTTTTTCAGAGGACTCAAAAAATTTATATACCTCCAGAATTTAAGATGATGAGGGTCTGACATGTACAGCAATAAAATACAACTTCTTACCTTATTAAACTTCATGTTGAGTACAGTAAAAACTGTAAATTATCTGTGAATTAATTTTAACTAATAAACACAATACAAATATAAATTTTAAAAAAAGGAGCATTACTGTATTCGTATTACTGTAATTGAAACATTTCACCTCAACTCTCCTAATTACATAAGAAATATCATAAAATACCATATATAATTGATTTTTAAGCAGACACTGAACGTAAGCTGAATTTACAAGCCCTTTGAAAAAGAAAATGACACTGAATGCAAGCCAAATTTTGAATGTCCCACATGTACACTATTAATCGAGAGCATGCAAAGATGTCACTGCCCAGGCTGTGCGTCCACGACAAGAGATGGAGAAGGGGAAGCCTTAGTGGAGTAGGGGAAGCCTTAGGGGTGGGAGGAGCATAAAAATCCAACCCTTCTGTTCCAAACCAGTTGACACGCAGAGGGAGGGTGCAAGGAAGCAATGCTGATTGCTAGAAAACTAGCTCTCACCATCAGTCATGCAAGAGGAGGAAACTAGCTCTGCAGAGTATCACAGAGGACGNTCACCATCAGTCATGCAAGAGGAGGAAACTAGCTTTGCAGAGTATCACAGAGGACGGCCTAAACTTTCGCATTCCAGGCTGCATATTACATCAATTAGCACTTGGTTGGTGATGCTGTGCATGCATGGAAAATGTGTAGTTAAAGTGCAGAATTACTNGAAAAGGCTTAAAAACCATATCGGCTCACCTCTAATCTAAGGTCTTCAGTAATTATTTAAAACCACATCCTATTGATTTTCCCATACACTTAAGTTTGTTGCGAGTTACATTGCGTGCAAAGTTGGGACTTTGGCATTATTTGGTGACAAAAGGTATCAGAAGATGTGTGTACTGAAATAAATGAATATAAATCTTCAAATCTCCTTGCAAGAAGCCATTAAAAATTGAACTTCATGTTTAATGTTCTAACAATTTTTGGTGAGAAAGGGAGGTAAAGTCTACTCTTCTGGGGGTATAATTTTATTCAGAAGATGCATATTGAGCTGAATTAATATTTACTCCAAAATATTTTGTTGGTTTTTCTGCCAGATACGATTGAAAACTAACTTCGCAAGACCTTTTAAAAACAATAGAAAAAGTCTTTGGAAATAATAATTACTGATTAAAATTTGTGTAACATTTTCAGGTGAAACCATTTGCTTTGAAATGCTAGTGGGATTATTTTGAGCAACAAATAATCTTGATAAAACTTGTGCGATTGGATTATAGTTGCTTTCTCCTGACTGAACCTTGTTAGAGTTCAAATTGGGCAGAGCACGTGGCTGCTCTGGAGTGGTGATTTAATGCTTCATGTATTCCAATTCTGCTCTTGCCGTGCGTGTAAGGAGAGGAAGCAAGCATGTGCGGCAGAGAGGACTCTGCTTGTTTTTCTGTACAACAGCTTCCCCTCTCACCAGCATGTCAGGGAAGGCAGAAAGGAATGCGACAGAGAGAGAGAGAGAGTGCAAGAATGCCATGCTGGTTGCCAAGTAGCCGCTTCCCCTCTCGTCAGGTGTGTAATGAGTGGTAGCAAGGTCGCAACTGGCTACTGAACTTGCTGAAACCATCAAATTAACTGAAAAGCACCATGCCCCGGTAATGACAAACGGCTGTGCACTTAGTATTTCACACCCAGTTATTAGAAGTTTGCATAATCAACTAGTTTAACATTTGTTGCTGGAAATCTTAAGTGACTGCACTGAAAGATAAAATTTGTTAGATCAAAGCAATATCCGAAAAATGATGAAAGTTGGTAATAATATAATTTAAATAGGAATCTTGCCAGGACCACTGAAAATTAATGGTAAATATAATTTTTCAGTACATTAATTTTAGTATATTCAGTCTACTTTATAGTCCATTCATGCGACTTTAATAAGTAAATATAAACACGACTGCCTCGTCTGCACATGGAATCACTTACCGAGGTGGGGTGTGAATCTCAAACAACTTGCATCCAGCCTCTACCAGCACGTCTGTAGACGTGGGGAACTCGCTGACAAAGGCAGCAAAGTTAGTTTGCCGCAGCTCCGCCTACGGGAGGAGCAGCTCACCCTGCCACCCCCGCACCTAAAGTATGCAGAACAGCAGTTGATTCTTAACAGCTCGCGCCGCCACTTCCAGTGGAGCTCTCTGCTAACTCAAACGTCTTTGTGACCTACCAGAAGCTCTCTAAGAAGTTAGCACCCCTTTTCTTCTCTCTTCTGGTAGTTGTACCAGAGTCCCTTCTGGACAACAAGCATAGAGTTAGTTAGGGTTAGCCAGTTTAATAGCTACCTAGTCGCATTGATTTAGTTCAGACCCAGGTCCCCTTCATTTGGCTTGTGTTGGTTAACTTCAGTTTCAGTACTTGGTAAATTAGGAGTTAGTACGAGCCACTGTGTTATTCCTCTCTGAATAAAAGTGTCTTCTATTAACTTCAGAGTACGCATTGCTAAGGGTGACTGTAACTCAAACTTCCGTAGACGTCAGCCCACCAGGGAAGAGGAGGAGAATGCAGCATTTTGAACCAATTTTTTCAATCTAGTGTAGGACTGCAGGTTCCTTTAATCGGGTGCACATGCGTAAAAACAATACACATTAGGCAGCCATCCATACTGTGCACCTGGTGTGCAGCACGTTAAGAGCCCCAACCGTTAGGTCACAACCACAAGGCGGTTACAGTCCAGTCCATTACCTCATCTACTGTGCTGAACTGTCGCCGGAAAGAGTGAGACTTGGTCTGGAGGTCTGGCCTCTTTGGTCCACACCCACGTCGTCTGACTTGAGGTAAACCCACCGCTCAGAACTGTCGCCGGTTAGAGTACTCTGGTACGATTCTGGTTGGTTCAGCCTCGGCTTAAACCTTAGTTAGGGTACTTTGTCACCTGCTCCTTTCTTGCGTGGCTGACCCCAGAACCTACCTACATGCCTTAAACCCATAGGAGTGGTACCAGATTGCGTATTAGAAAGGCAGCTACCAACTACAAGCTTAACTTGGGCTGTAAACCCAGCCCCAACTGCACTTTGCTGCGTAACCCCCTGGGAACGAGCTCAATTTGGAAAGATCTCACCTCCCAGCTCCCTCCCCCTCATTTTAGACAGATGGAGAACTACATCCCGTCGTCGCCCTCTGCCAAGGTATCAACTTACCATGGGGTCTCGCAAACCCGTGGTGCCACCTTAACCGAGCCAGCAGCCCTCTTTGGGCATCGCCTGCTGCAGCACCACCTTTGCCCTGAGCCAGGGCACGAACTCCAGTAGGAGCCAACCCTATCTGAAATAGAGCCAGGAGCTACCCTGGGCGACGCCCGTCAAAGGTAAACCAGTTGCGTTGTGCAGACCGGTAATACGCAAGGTCATTCGGCACACTCCAGACTTTGTTCCAAGCCGCCAAACCACGTTCCCAAGGTTGTATACCGACCGTGTTCCAGTGAACAAACCATAATTCAATCTTGACAGCCAGTTGTGTGCGTCTGACGGTCGCACCTAAAACTAGCCTTACTGTGATGTGTCTGTCAATCACCGATGTCATGCGTCAATAGTTTTCATCATGCCCAACTGGAGCCACATCGCTTCATTAACTAGTGTAATCAAGCAGAACTAGGCCAGCACAACCCCAAGATCCAGTTAAACTAACTGGTCATCCAACTGTTGAGGGAGGGAGACGAGCTTTGCTCCGCTGACAGTCTATTGAAGTTTCTTCCTTTCGAAAAAAAAAGTGTCATTAGGGTCTATGCGTCGTATTTTGCACTGATATTTTAACTGTAACAATGAAATATGTTTCCATCAGGTCTATCTAAAAACTTAGGTATTTCAATAGGCAACATTTAATTTACAAACAGCATACCAAAAAAACTTGGTTAAAACAATATTGTGATGTATTTATTACTAGTCATAGCCATAATATTGCTGCTCTCGCTGTTTTTAATACAGACTGAATACGAAACAAATATAATTTGTTACTAAGTTTGTTTCATTTAGTCAAAATTATAAATACTTTTAAAGTTAATCGGTGTTATATATATTTGTGGTATAAAAGTTATAAAAAAAACAGGTTAATAGATTACTCCTGGGGTGATATTTCAAAGGTTAGTTTCAAAATATCTAACGAAACATAGAATGGATTATGCAAAGATGTGCTTTTGAATACGTTAAGATTTCTCGCATCCTAACCAAATATAAAATGTCTGTACACCTATATCATCAACTTCTAGCATGAAAATAAGTTACCTGACTGAAAAAGAAAAAACTAGTTGAATATACTTTAAGCTGTTGATGATAAAGTGTGACTTACAAGTCCTCTGACATTTCTGCTTTCAGCCCAGTGATTGCACATCCTTCTACATCTCGGAATAAGAATTATGTGACTTTCAGCTACTGTTTTTAACTATCAGATGTACACTGCATATGCTCATTAAATAAAAATTAAATTAAATTTTTGACACTACGAAGAAGTGTTCTTACATGCCTTTAACTCTATCAATCCCTCTGAGGGTATAAGAAAACTGTCGATACAATTGCTCAAGAGTTTAACATGATTCTTCCAGTACTAAAACGATGCTAAGCAGTTTTGAATATTCCTCTTTAAATGTGTGAATAGCGGGAATGGGCAATTAAGTGTCCTAAGCAATA
>NQII01002828.1:24609-101450 GCA_002778355.1 Clitarchus hookeri | reverse complement strand
CCCCCCCCCCTTCTCTCTTTGTCTGTTACCCTAACTGTTTCTAAAGCACCTGAAAGAAAGAGGAAAACAAATTGGATGAGACAACCAATCTAATTTGCCAATCACTTGAAAGACTGCAGCAATATTCCACACAGTACTGGTGGAAGTGAAGAAAAGAGGTATTTGCACTCGTAAATAGGTGATATCTATCAGTAGAATTATTCTATGGAATCTTAAGTTAGTTTTGTACTGGCGAGTTGATGGAATGCAGTGATGTTTTACTGCCAAGCCAGTGTAATGCACTAGGAATCTGTAGAAATTGCTGTTTAATCAACAAACACCAGTAGAATTTTACTGATGAAAGTGGAGCAGTTTTAACAGATCTGTAACGAAATTAGCTAATTTTGGAGTAGTGTTAACTATTTGGATTTTAATGTGATAGTTGTCCATGAAACTAGTTTCGCTATACATATTGTCTCGCCAATTGTGTTTCTGGTTATAGTGATCCTATTTGTTGACTAGAATAAGTGTGTTTGGTTTGTGTGCTTTTTTATTAAATTTTTTCATTAAATGGTAAACATTGAACTGTTTCTACTACTTTGACTGAAAGTTCTATTCTCAAGTTTAGTAAACACACATCTTTCGGACAGGTATGAATTACCTTACACTCGTGCCCAACAAAGTTTATTACATCATAACAAATACAGAACTTGTTTAGTTTTTCACAATGTTTACTTACCTTCATACTCAAGGAAAATGACTGCATATGTAATGCTTTTGTTCGTTTCTTGTACCTAACCTTTGTGTGTGAAAATTAACTCAAGTTATAGAAATAAAGTCAGTATATAAAGGGGGGGCAGACAAAATTTTTCAATCAAGAAAACCCTTATGTGTTACACAGTGGCACACTCAGATATTTACCAAAGTGGGGCCCACCAAGCCCGAATTACCCATTAAACAAAACTACATACGTGCTTTGAAAACATGGCATTTCATGAAATATTTTAAGCAGCAATTTCATAGTTATAAACTTTAAGTTCCATTATATTTTTACTTTAAAGCATAGCTGTAAAACAGTGCGATACAAGCAAGTATATGGGAAGTAATAAAATATATCGCACTGCAACATATAAAGTACCATACAAATTAGGAAATTTGTAGGTAAACGTTGATCACATCATTTTATAGACCTATGATCTAATTACGCACATTTCCTAACTTATATTATTACAAGTAACATAATAAAAAAATATTGAAGTATATCTACATATGAAAAATTTGGTTTAACCCTGGTCAAGACTGCACGATACAGTATTCTGAAAGGANATTTCATAGTTATAAACTTTAAGTTCCATTATATTTTTACTTTAAAGCATAGCTGTAAAACAGTGCGATACAAGCACGTATATGGGAAGTAATAAAATATATCGCACTGCAACATATAAAGTACCATACAAATTAGGAAATTTGTAGGTAAACGTTGATCACATCATTTTCTAGACCTATGATCTAATTACGCACATTTCCTAACTTATATTATTACAAGTAACATAATAAAAAACTATTGAAGTATATCTACATATGAAAAATTTGGTTTAACCCTGGTCAAGACTGCACGATACAGTATTCTGAAAGGAGGAATAACGACTTCTTTCTTAGAGATGCCTTTGCTTCATATCCAGGAATACTTTTTTTTTGCACAGTTATGTGGAGGTGGATAGGGCAACAGGCAAGGTAGAAACATTGTGCAGTATTACAAATATAATGCCAATTCGTTTTTCTACACCTTTTTTTCCAACTTTAAGGTACTAGAAAACCAATAATTGTAGTTGGGATTGCCGCAAAGGTGCTGCCAACAATATGCATGGGGAGGAATGGAAATTAGGTTTATTTTCTTGCAATTTAATTGGAATGGAGTAAACAGATGTGTATAGTTCAGGAGAGCCTTGGTGCCCAGTGTAATTGATGCAAGGGTAGTGGTTACAAATGCCAACCAGCGGCTTTGTCCAGCACTTTTCCCTCTTGTACATTTATTTATGGTTAATGTTACAAATGGAATGATTAAATCCAAAATTTGTTTAATCCATTGAATCCATTGAATTTGAGAATCCTAGTGTGAGACAGGTTTTGAATAAAAAAAACTCATCACAACAAGTTCGAGGTTGGCTTACCTTCAAGAACACATTTCAATTACTATAGTTTTCCTTTCCCCCACCTATTGCACAAACAAAACTTATTGGAACAAGGCAAAATTTGGATGCTTATGGGGAAAGTGTTATTGTATAGTTGATTCAGGTTTCTTCATACTTTTCAAATCAAACGTTTGAAAAATCATTCCATGAATGATGTGTGGGGTTGATTCCCAAACATGCCATTTATTACAAGCTTGTTATACTTGTTTTAACATAAAAGTACCTTATTTTTGGTTAAATTGAACTTTAAACTTACATGTACTTTATTTATAGATTGCCAAATATAATATATAATGAATATTTAAAAGTAAAATAGAAAACACTTGTGTTGGTAACGCATAGTAAGAAATGTATGTGCAGGAATGTGGTGCGTTGTCGCTGGGTGTAATTTTTTATATTCTGTTAAGTTTCGGCCTTGTCTCAATTGGCCCAGAGAACATACTATAGAGCTTTAATTATTTGTGGATTTTTTGAATATATTTAAAACTTCCAATAGCTATGACAATGATTTCACGCTTTTTTGAGTCAGCAATCTGTGATGTAGGAGAAAACTACAATTGCCGTGGGCAATGACTCAATTTCAAGAGTAGGGAGAACACATTTTTGTACAATGAAGTTCGTGGACATTATGTCTTAAAGACTAGGATTTTTTACTATATAATTTAGTTGAATGTGCTGCGAAATTTCCATTGTTTTGTTTGATTGGAAACTCTTTACACACACCTTTTTACATTATTTTTAATACTAATATTATTGAAGGTATTGTACATGATATGTTTTACCTGTTTTAAGTAAAATAACTGCTCTACGAATTTTACTGAATAATATTAAAGTTTGTATAATGTTGTTTAGAATTCCCAAAAAAACAATTGGNTAACTGCTCTACGAATTTTACTGAATAATATTAAAGTTTGTATAATGTTGTTTAGAATTCCCAAAAAAACAATTGGCCCTAGCACTAACTGTTTTCATATTCAAAAAATACATTTATCTGCAATGGCTGCTCTATTTTGAGCAAAAAATTGGACATGAGAATTAGCTTGTGTGGAAAATTAGGACAGTTTCTGATATTCTGAATGACTTTTACCTTTTCACGTTTTGTTTGCTCCGAGGGATAAACATCAATTTAGTTATCTTTACAAAACATTAATACTGTCATTAATTAATTAAATGCATTATATCTTAAGCCTTTGTATAATGTCCCAATTTACATTCTACAACAAGTTTATTTCTAGTAAAAAAATATATTTAACAGTGCTTTTATCTTCACATTACCTATATCCAACACAGACTTTTATTCTTCTCTGTTCACATTATAAACAGTTGATAAAATGTACTTTTAAGTATTAAATACAGAATATTTAATGTTTATACTATTTTTAAAACAAAATTTCTATTCAATATAATTTTGACATTTAAAAATAAAGCACCTGTATTAGCTTAATTTCAGATCATCCTGAACCGCCAAAATGTGCTGTTCATTTCGAGGTTCAAATTAAGCATGGTTCGGCGCACCGAACACTATTGTGCAACTTACAAATGTGTTGAATTGGGATCAAGCCGACATTAGACCCTTGAACCAGGGTGCTACCGGGTATAAGTCCATTTTGTACGTCGTCCTAACAAGCAGGGACTATGCACTGCAAACATGCGCTTGTGCGCACATCAAACGCTTTAATCACGCGTCACAAAACATTTAAGCATCCTGGTCGCACGTTCGCGCATCGTGATCCATTGTAACCAGTGCGCTAAAGATAGAAATCTGAAACGGTATCAAAATGTACATTTCCCCAGTGTGGAGAATTTCGGAAAGGCACAGCGTAAATCGGGATATGAATAGGTTAATTGCAGAATAAAAAAGTACATGTATAATTACTTACCGGACATAGGTAGTTTCATGTTAAGTGAGATTAAAGACTTAAAAATACGTTGTGAACAAGTGCAGCCATTTCCCCGTTACTTACTGGAGACGTGAAAATTAATAAAGAAAATAGGTGCACAATTAACCTTTTAATTAATACGAGATGTTACAACATATAAAAGCGAAATTCATAAATAAATTTTTGATATAAATAGTGCTTCAACATCAGATAGTTGTACTCAGGGGATTAATACTGTTCATTTAGTTTCCTGCCAACAAAAAATATTAAAGATTACTCAAATTTTTGATTACTAAAGATTAGGGATCTATTTGTAGAACATTCTTGTATTCGTTAGACCTCACAATGTTTAGTAAGAAACTCAAAATGTATTACGAATTTCTTACGGAGCTAATTATAAAAACTTGGTGGGTGTTTGCAACAGGTTATTTTTTTGAATTGTGAAAGAAGCAAATCGTGAAGTAATGTTGAAAATATTTAAGCAGCAGTGTAGCCTGGCTATTGCGAGGGTATTCATTATTTTATTAGAATTGTTTATAAGGAAATACGAAAACAGAAACGCTGATGTATTTAATCAAATTTCTTTGAATAATGTAGTTTGTAAATTTACCGTCAGGTAATGTTAAATTTAATTATTCTTGATTGTTTAAAACTATTATCTTGAAAATAAACGAATGAAAATTCGTATTATATTGATATTAATACAATAGACTAGATATAAAACTGATTCTACTTTGTTGTCCATCGCTTATTTTATAATCTTGGAATTATCAATAGCAATGGAAATAGCAAGGTCGTAAATAGTTTGTAACCAAAGAGCAAAATATTCATTGATAAAATTCTTCGTGCGTCTAACAGCCACATTTTTGTCGGCTCTAGCTTACCGATCTACATGCGAGTGTATTTGAATATACTGTATACGAAATTAGTCAGGTAAAAATAGTAGGGTGTTGTCAGCAACTATAATGTCGCTTGTTGAACAAAATATAAATTTTTCTTAGAATGTATTATTTATTTAATATTAATGTTTAAAACATGCCAGGAGAAAACAAAATATTTTAATGTGTTTACTGCTTTGCTTTCAAGTTTCAGTATTCACAATTTACAAACTCTCTCTCGTAATACAGTTAAAGTTCATGGTCATAGTTTTGCCAAATTACTTTCACTACAGAAACCCCGTACATTGCCGAACGCTCGGAGGGCTGAAACGAATTATGACTTAAAATACGAAATCGCAGGGTATATCTAATGGCCTACAGTTTCGTTGGCCACTGCGAATGAAACGCGAGTTAAAGGACTGGATAAGTCGTGGCCTAACAGACTTGAGAGAGTCTTGTGTCGCTTCAAGGTAACACTGAGCGATTAGCGCCCATATAAACATTCCATCAACCGAATATTATTATCTCCGCACAAGTCCTATAACCTCGGTCGTGTCATGAATTAAGCTAAAATCAAGTCTACCGCTAGTGGAAGTAACTTACGTATTCTCTAATAAAAATTCACAAATAACTATAGCATCACTGGAATGTTCTAATCCTAGAACAATGTAAACAAATATGGCATATGATCAGAGTTTGAGAAAGCACCAGCGAGTACACAACTTCCTGCTTTATAAGTGCTCTCGCTTTTTTGCGCTCTCTCGGACCAATTGAGACAACCAGAGCACATTCTCTCTGATGTCATCATGATATGGTCATGAGAGCGAGAGTGCGAGAAAACTCTATCTTGGCCAATTGTGGCAGTGTCTCAATTTAAAGTATAGTCTTTGGAGAGAGCGCTCTTTCAATCAATCTGGTGAGAGCACTCCTTTAATCTATCTCACGCTCTTACTCTGTGAAATCGAGACAACCACTTCCTCGTTTCTCTTTAACATCATGCAGACAGCTGATGCCTAAAGGCACGAAATAATTTTAAGCTAAAATAACATCATAGGTATTGGAAATTATTTATATTAGGTTCAAAAATTTCTCAAAAAATTAAAGCACAACCGGAGTTATTGTTAACCCATACAATAAGGTTAATTTTTTTTATATGGAACCACTATGTTGCAGCTCAGTAATGGATCGCTTTTCAAACGATTTTAGTAATCCTAAATACTTTTGAATATAACTACTTACCTACAAATATAAATTAACTGTTTTACAACAATAAAAATTCGCCCTCAGCGTTTCTACGTGAATATAACCGACTTAAAAGAAGTTTCTGTAACAAAATCCGTCGCTCGTCAGAGTTGCTCACACATACAAGCAAAAAAACGTAATATAAATTGCAATTAACTTACCGAACAATATATTTAATGTATATTTTAAAACCAGACACAGATTACTTGATTATTATATGAAAACACCTTCCTGTTGCATTTTTAATTATCAGTAACCTTTAGTAACTGGTATGGGAAATATTCTAAGAAAATTAATTTAAATCTTCCTTCCTGGAGCTTGCCCTCACGATGTCACGCTATTTAAACGACAATGTCTGGCTTTTAGAATCAACATAACTAATTTAAACATTATTATATCCACCACTGAGTCCACTCGTGGGCTTGTTGGTGGTTATTTAAAAGTCTTGAAATATTCGAAATTACTAGTTTAATAAAATTTTAATAAGAAACCAAGCGGAAGGTTTGCTACTCCCGCCTTCCAACCACGTCCCCCTCAGGCAGGGTTGGTTGGAAAACATTACAAACCTGTCCATTGGGGTAACCTAGTGGAGAATTGTGACAGAGGCGGGAAACCGCTGTAAGTACAGATTGGATATGGATAGCAGAGGGCGGAGGGGCTTGCCTTTCCTAACCCTCTGCCGGAAATATGCGAAACCCCGGTTGGGTAGTCGAGGGCCCTCACAAGGGCCTGTTTTACCCCCGCTCTGAGCTTTGGCTGTGATGAACAACTGGCGGCCAAGTAATGGAAATACAAAAGAATTTTTATCACAACACTTTATTCATTTTAATGTGAATACATGTTACACAAACTATTTTGTTGACGTAAACAGTTGAAATTATTCTTTTACAGTTTACATGCGATGTGGTTTAGTCTTGGAGAACTAATATAACCTTCATCTAACATAGTGACGTGCACTCGGTACGTCCCTTGTCGAAGGGAGACGGTTGGGCGCGCGGTGTCCCTCGAGCTGTGAAAGTGACAGGCGCCAGTTCAGTGTTGAGCAATGAGATCGGGTAGTGGTTAATCACCTTAGGGGGCTCGAGGTAACACACCGTCAGATAATAGGAAAATGCGAGCTGTATGGCCGCTGCGCACGCCCGGATTAATGAACGCACTATTGGTTATATGAAAGATTTTTATTTTATTGAACACTTCACCGAACAGACATGTGGTGACTGTGTGGTCGTATAATGTAACACACTAATGGATTACGATTAATTAAGGCGCGTGACGCTGCTCTCCCCTCGGTGCGATGTAACATAAAATACAAATTATTTCGTGGATGATGTGATGATACGATTACTGAGTGAGGTTGCAGCCCCAGGGGCTGGCACCGAGGTTCTTGTGAAACGAGAGACTTACCACGTCTGCCCGCGTTGAAGTGATGAAACGTCCTGGCTGAGAACTGCGCTGGCTCCGGCTACCTGAGCGCGTACGACGCCAAGTGGTGGAAAGATGAAACATAAATGTTACTTAAAATGCTAATGAGATGTAAGAAAATGATATACCTTAGATTAACATAATCAAACACAATTACCCTATACAACTTACATAATAAAACACAATTACCCTTGCACAAATACACAATAAATCAGGGATGTATTAATATTAAATATTTGCATCGCAGCAGCCACTGTATTTTCAACTTAGTAATGTCACATGTTCCTGGCCGGCTGGGTATGTGATGACTGTCTTTCAACACGATAAATATGATATAAATAAATACTAAATAGATCCACTGAACCAATAAATAATAAAGATTAAATTATTAAGCTCTGAATAATTAATTACACTGGTGCAATTTACACACATGGAACAAATGCACTTGATAATTATGACACAGAATAACTACATATAACCCTGAATAACTATACTGATGCACTCCGGTCAATTATGTCACACTGATGTAATTTATAACCACTTGAGACTAATTAATGTATCGTGACTTATTTGCATATTGACGAACACTGATTGATTATAACACTGAATACACTATCACTCTTGCCCACATGCCTGCTGTTGTTGTGCATCTGGAGTGGAGGACACTACTGCGGCAGTCACAGTGGGCACAAAGGTGCCAGTGAACGCCTGGTTCACGTCGATAGAAACATGCAAAAAAAAATATGGCATATGGTCAGAGAGCGAATTTGCGAGTGTACAGTTTCGTGGTCTATCTGTAATCTTGCTCTTTTCCGGATGAATTGCGAATTGAGACGAACAAAGAGCATTCTTTCCGACGTTATTATGAGGTGGTTACGACAGCATGAGAGAACATAATTGGACACAGCCTCGATTTCACAGAGCAAGAGCATGAGGGAGCACAAAGAAGTGCTCTCGCCAGCAGAAAAAACGCACCAGGTGTGTGAATGCTCAAAGACGCCCCTATAAGAGTTTCGGTGCTTTAATTATGTTTATTTTAAAATTCACGAATTTTTCACCTGGGTTGTTTCACCCTCTTTTCGTGCCATCCATATTTAAATTGTATTTGTTCATGTGCAGTGTAATATTATGTATTTATTAGTTCATGTTTTATGGACGGGTTAATGTCCATTTATTAGTGCTACTGTTTTAATTCAACAGAAAGTAGTGCATGGCGAGTGGCAGGTGGCACCTCGCGAGCTCGCCAGATTCTGTTGCCATCAAGTGTCTCAAGGGGTTGGCACAAGCTGCACCATGCTCCACGTGCTTTCACGTCTTTGCGGAAATCATCTTTAGCTGCAATAATCTGATGTAACTTAATGGAAACGGTTATTTTTTCTCCCGAAGATGCCATTCATTTCTCCCGGGAATATTATCGCCCCGGGAAGCTCAACACACCAGTAATATATTGTTTTGCACACCTATGTACTTTTGCAGTTCTGCCTATCTGGCAGGCCAGAGGCCAAAATACGGGTTAAGTTTTCACCTAGAGTGATGCAAGTGTCATTATGCCGGAGTAATAACATGCAGGTTTTTAGACTTCGTGTCTTTTATTTAGATCACTTCTTCTAGGAGTTTAGGGGTACGGGTCCCGCATAACCCACCTTCACCCAGGATCGCATAAATTACCTAACAGTCAGTATGCTCACCTAAGAGCTTTTACTGATTGAGGTATTTGGGTCAGCCTGAATAGGCCCACAATAGCAGGAGCGAGGGGCTCTTTCAACAATTAACCGAGGGACCGTGTACGTCCGGACGAACGGCCAGCCGTACACAGCATCATCAGCAGCAACAATTGGCACCACCTGCCGATGGTGTCTGGCGCCTATTCGGGTATCCAACTCTAAATCCCACCTAACAATGTTTTTCACCGCTCCTCAAAACTTCCATTAACCCAACACCACCCAGCCAACAGGCGTTAAATTGGAGCCCAACTATGTGTCGAATTATTTCTCCAGATATTTCCTACGTTATTTAACCGGCATTAAGCACAAAGTATTTTGTCACTATTGAAATACAATATCTTTAACAATCGTCGGATGTTACATACATTATTAACAGCCTTCCCAATATTTCATACATTTAACAAGGAAATTTAATGTAACTGTGATTTAAATTATATTTTAAGGATTGTAAGAACGAATAATTTATATTCTCTGCAATTGAGTTATGTACTTTTTTTCTTGCAAACCAACAATGTTTTTTGTTTTGTAACATTTATATTATGTTTTGTGCTCAAAAATTTAATCATTTTCGAGGTATTCATAGCATTTGCTGTATATATGAGCGTACAAAACACAGTATTTAATAATTGAGTGTCAACATTTTATATATAACATGCCAATGACTCTTCATAGTAATAATATACACACACTCATAATTTGTAAATAAAATGCATAGGTTTTATTTAAATTATTACAAATATATTAACACTGGTGCATTTATACAATGCTNTAATTTGTAAATAAAATGCATAGGTTTTATTTAAATTATTACAAATATATTAACACTGGTGCATTTATACAATGCTCATATTTAATTAATTGGAGAGTAACGTTCGGCAACTAGTAAAATTATCGGCGTCATTAAGGAGCAATATTTCATTGCTAGCGCGTTTGCGAGACCTTCTTTATACTGTGGTTTATACAGACACCCNCAATATTTCATTGCTAGCGCGTTTGCGAGACCTTCTTTATACTGTGGTTTATACAGACACCCGAATCTACTGTTTCTGTAACCTGGGTTTCGGAAAGTGCGTTTCCGTATATTATTACACAGTCAAAGTGAGGTTTAGTTGTATCTCGAAGCCAAGGTTTTTAGTTCAAGTTATGTGACGAATCTAAAGTTTCCTGTGCAGAATAAACAACGAAACTTCTGTTTCGTTTGTAAATATGGTGTGAAATGCACAACTAGGATATATTGGAAGTGTAATANAATAAACAACGAAACTTCTGTTTCGTTTGTAAATATGGTGTGAAATGCACAACTAGGATATATTGGAAGTGTAATACAATATGTTTAGTTGGTTATGCATTTACGCCAATTATTTTTTAATGGTTTTGCTGTAGGTTTGAAAATAACAAATACGATATAATGTTGGATCATAAAAAAGGTTTTGAAATACGACGATTTAATTATATTTTTTTAAGCAATGTATGCGATTTTAAATTGCATTTGTTGTATTTAAGTTTTTCTGTAAAATTAATTTTCTTTTCGTATCACCACAACAAAAAAGAATTAATGTTTATTAATAGTTATGATACTTGATGTGAGGCAAACTTACGGGATTCCGACACCGTTCACTGCGCCGCAGAACAACAGTAGCTCCGGTTGAATTCACTGTGCCGCAGAAGCGTAGCCCTGGCTGATGCTGAGCACCATGCCGACGTCATGAACATCGGGCGTGTCCATCAGCAACATTATAAGGACAGTGTTTGGGAAACTCCCTGCTTCCCCAACACAGTGCGAGTCAGCTGACGGTCCCACCTTGATCCAATAATGTGGGCGTCACTAGGGCAGTCTCGTGATTCGGTTCCAAACCGAACGGCACATGTGCTCACACTCAGTGGTGCACCATCAGGGTATAGCCTACTTGAAGGTGACACCAGGCTTCATAATAACCCTGATCAGGCCATGTATGAAATAGCAATGCCATTGCGCAACACACAGTGTTTAAGAGAGTTAGTGGCCCCCGAAAGCAGCGTATAAAGAGTTCCAGTTTACCCCAAGTGTACACCACTAGTGTAAAGTGTTTCGAAATAATTAAAAATCATATCAAAAAGTCAAGTGCAACGACTTACGACTAGAGGCATGGGCTTCACCCGTGACAANCGAAATAATTAAAAATCATATCAAAAAGTCAAGTGCAACGACTTACGACTAGAGGCATGGGCTTCACCCGTGACAAACTAAGTTCAGCCCCCACATGCATCACCTGACTGAGGGCAATGCCGTTTTATGTTATATTTTTGTGTGTAGCAAGTGTATAAGGGTATATGTTTGTATATCGCAAGTTTTACAGACTCATATAACCATGTTTTCAGCACAATGTGCATGGAGAACCTAACAACACGAAAGTGTTGTTAGAACATATAACTTTTCGTTAGGACCAATGTCTAATCACTTAATGAATTTTCCCATTTACTCAAGTTAATTAAGGGCTTGTCTCTATTATCTTTTTCTTTTACATTCACACATTTTCCGATTACCGACGTCTTCACAGCAAGTGGCTGGGAAGCCAACTGGAGCTATTTCAGCTGGAGTAGGCATTCATCGGAGTAGGCCATGCAGTGCGCGACTCCTGTAGCTCTTCAGCAATGTCTCTTTGACTGTGACCACGAACAATAGTTTTTCACTTTTTATCAGCTGGGACATTTATTTAAGGTAACTTCATCGCCCGGGATGAGTGCCTCTCCATCTTCTGTAGACACAAAGCCCAAGGAGTTTAACTGCACATTTTTAATCCCGTGACNTAAATCCCGTAACCACAAGCTCGGTTCCCTGCGTTAGTCCCCGATAGGTTTGGTGCATCGGGTCTGCTTAACGAAGATGTGAGCATTATCACAAGGGTATGTACCCTGCCAGAACATCAATAAATTACTTCAATGACTTTAACATTTTTGGCTGCCGTCCTCGTCGCTTAGTGGTATACTGTGAGTTGGCCCACCAACTAGCACATTCAGGGATTTAGTTTTTTTTAAAATGTAAAATTTACTTCCATCAGTGTTTAATTGAAATGTGGAATGTCGTTATAACTTAGCAAATGATAATTTCATTCCAGAATAACTGTTCACCTCATAACGGACACCCGCAGCAGTACTCGGTAGGCAGTGACTGCCCATGGCTAGCAACCAAATGCACCATAATTAACACATTGATGTGAACCGTGCTTTCACGAGCTCCTTTGTGCCCACTCTGACTACCGCAGTCGGGCCAACCACACCAGCTGCACCAGAGAAAGTGCTATAAAGTGTAGTGCATTGGTGTACATTATGCCAACAAAGGACATAGCCACAGCCAGAGAGGTTTTCATAGTATACTTGGCAATGCTGTGGCTAGTGTAATGTGGATGCATTACCGAAAGTGCAAAATAAACTTTTATGTAATAATGTAACAGTTTAATAAGTGTATTTATGTATGTCATTGTGTTTTCTTATGTTTAATTTGATTCATATAATTTTTCATCACATATTTCATCTTTCAGTGTCTTTGTGTTTCACTATTTCGCCGCTTGGCTTCGGCTTTCGCCCGGGTAGCGGAATCCGAATCCATGCTCGCCGCAGTTCTTCTCAGCACCTGAACTAGACCAGAAGTGCAAGTCTCTCACTCCTCCGCGAGGCCCTCAGTACCGGCATATTAGGCTGAAATCATTTTAGTGGAAATAGTATTCAATTAATTAACTGGAACATTTCTTTTATTTGGTTTAAGTACTGAGAGGATGGCAACTGCACTCTCACCGGTGAGTTATCAACCCAAACACATTTATCAACTTAAAGCTACGTGTTTTTCACAGCCTAAGGCTGAGGCCATTTTTCATATCATTCATGCATTTATTCATTTATGAATGGACGATGAATAAACCACTCAAACAGTAAAATAGTGTATTATTATTATAGGGCAACCTTCTAAGTGTCACCAGTGNCGAAATAATTTAAAATCATATCAAAAAGTCAAGTGCAACGACTTACGACTAGAGGCATGGGCTTCACCCGTGACAATCTAAGTTCAGCCCCCACATGCATCACCTGACTGAGGGCAATGCCGTTTTATGTTATAGTTTTGTGTGTAGCAAGTGTATAAGGGTATATGTTTGTATATCGCAAGTTTTACAGACTCATATAACCATGTTTTCAGCACAATGTGCATGGAGAACCTAACAACACGAAAGTGTTGTTAGAACATATAACTTTTCGTTAGGACCAATGTCTAATCACTTAATGAATTTTCCCATTTACTCAAGTTAATTAAGGGCTTGTCTCTATTATCTCTTTCTTTTACATTCACACATTTTCCGATTACCGACGTCTTCACAGCAAGTGGCTGGGAAGCCAACTGGAGCTATTTCAGCTGGAGTAGGCATTCATCGGAGTAGGCCATGCAGTGCGCGACTCCTGTAGCTCTTCAGCAATGTCTCTTTGACTGTGACCACGAACAATAGTTTTTCACTTTTTATCAGCTGGGACATTTATTTAAGGTAACTTCATCGCCCGGGATGAGTGCCTCTCCATCTTCTGTAGACACAAAGCCCAAGGAGTTTAACTGCACATTTTTAATCCCGTGACCACAAGCTCGGTTACCTGCGTTAGTCCCCGATAGGTTTGGTGCATCGGGTCTGCTTAACGAAGATGTGAGCATTATCACAAGGGTATGTACCCTGCCAGAACATCAATAAATTACTTCAATGACTTTAACATTTTTGGTTGCAGTCCTCGTCGCTTAGTGGTATACTGTGAGTTGGCCCACCAACTAGCACATCCAGGGATTTAGTTTTTTTTAAAATGTAAAATTTACTTCCATCAGTGTTTAATTGAAATGTGGAATGTCGTTATAANTCAGGGATTTAGTTTTTTTTAAAATGTAAAATTTACTTCCATCAGTGTTTAATTGAAATGTGGAATGTCGTTATAACTTAGCAAATGATAATTTCATTCCAGAATAACTGTTCACCTCATAACGGACACCCGCAGCAGTACTCGGTAGGCAGTGACTGCCCATGGCTAGCAACCAAATGCACCATAATTAACACATTGATGTGAACCGTGCNCAGTACTCGGTAGGCAGTGACTGCCCATGGCTAGCAACCAAATGCACCATAATTAACACATTGATGTGAACCGTGCGTTCACGAGCTCCTTTGTGCCCACTCTGACTACCGCAGTCGGGCCAACCGCACCAGCTGCACCAGAGAAAGTGCTATAAAGTGTAGTGCATTGGTGTACATTATGCCAACAAAGGACTTAGCCACAGCCAGAGAGGTTTTCATAGTATACTTGGCAATGCTGTGGCTAGTGTAATGTGGATGCATTACCGAAAGTGCAAAATAAACTTTTATGTAATAATGTAACAGTTTAATAAGTGTATTTATGTATGTCATTGTGTTTTCTTATGTTTAATTTGATTCATATAATTTTTCATCACATATTTCATCTTTCAGTGTCTTTGTGTTTCACTATTTCGCCGCTTGGCTTCGGCTTTCGCCCGGGTAGCGGAATCCGAATCCATGCTCGCCGCAGTTCTTCTCAGCACCTGAACTAGACCAGAAGTGCAAGTCTCTCACTCCTCCGCGAGGCCCTCAGTACCGGCATATTAGGCTGAAATCATTTTAGTGGAAATAGTATTCAATTAATTAACTGGAACATTTTTTTATTTGGTTTAAGTACTGAGAGGATGGCAACTGCACTCTCACAAGTGAGTTATCAACCCAAACACATTTATCAACTTAAAGCTACGTGTTTTTCACAGCGCTAAGGCTGAGGCCATTTTTCATATCATTCATGCATTTATTCATTTATGAACGGACGATGAATAAACCACTCAAACAGTAAAATAGTGTATTATTATTATAGGGCAACCTTCTAAGTGTCACCAGTGTTTAGTGAATTAGTTCAGGCATACGATACGGGCGACAGTCCAATCCTATGTAAAGTGTGCAACTGTAAGTACGCGACAATCAAGAAATAACTGACGGCAGGTTCACCAGGGTCCCTGGGCCGTCGACCGTACGACCCTCACTTCATTAGCTCACCACTGAGTTATGGCGCTGGGCAAAATTATACCACCATACAAGCCCTGGTAACCGATGCCACGTCAACATCTTCTATTGATACGTAGAGGACCAGGAGAACAGTTGAGCCCCCTTGGTGATTTGTCCACGTCCCAAAACAGCATAGCAGCTGGTCAAAATTCAACAAGACATCTGTTTATTGCCAGAATTTTTCACGAGTTACAGTGCATCTGTGATGTCTCTACCATTCTCCATGCCCGACCTCATGTCGAATGTTGCCCTTCTGGTGTGGCCAAGAAATAATCTTTCCAACAGTTTTCAACTGTCGAAACATTTTAAAAGTCGCATTTACAACCTCATTGTGCAAAAATTTCCAAATGCCCTTGTCTCACAACTGTAGCAACATTCAGGCATGACTCAAAAAACACTTTTTAAAATATATTTAAATTTTCAAAATTGACTTTGCAAATGTGCTAGCCATTATCACANATAGCAGCTGGTCAAAATTCAACAAGACATCTGTTTATTGCCAGAATTTTTCACGAGTTACAGTGCATCTGTGATGTCTCTACCATTCTCCATGCCCGACCTCATGTCAAATGTTGCCCTTCTGGTGTGGCCAAGAAATAATCTTTCCAACAGTTTTCAACTGTCGAAACATTTTAAAAGTCGCATTTACAACCTCATTGTGCAAAAATTTCCAAATGCCCTTGTCTCACAACTGTAGCAACATTCAGGCGTGACTCAAAAAACACTTTTTAAAATATATTTAAATTTTCAAAATTGACTTTGCAAATGTGCTAGCCATTATCACACATATTATATGGTTTCGCAAGTGTGTTTCATGTACATATCATCAATACGTAAGCATCAAAGTGTAGAAGTTTAATGTTTCCTGAGCGGTCGAGGATACTAATGCAGACTTCGTCCGGCGACTATGTTAAGAAAAATCAGGATATTACACAAGATTCCTATTTCGAATAGAATGGGCGCCAGCTCACTGCTCTAAGCACGAAGTCACGGCTCTCAGGATCGTGGGCCGAACGACCACGAGACTGTATCCCCTGATATGCATGGTACAAATTGACAGGAAACGTAATATGTAGCCGGGGTATTCAGGTTCTCCAGCATGACTTAATATAACTTTTTACCTTATAAATGAAGGAGGACTACTTGTGGCGCCGATGACTTCCTGGATAGGGCCAGGGCCTGGAATACAAAACTAAATTAGAACTCACAAGTTTCTGTTAACTGAAGTAAATTGTATTGCTGAATAGTGTACACAGTTACTTGTATACAAGGCAAATTAAAGCGGACCTGACTCACAAGACCTTAAGCGGCCATTACTGTACAAAAAGGCTAAGAATGGCACGAAAACTTACAATAGTAATTTTAACTCCGCGGTCAGTAAATTGAACTGATAGAGGTGTGCTGCGAATGTGGGGAAGACTGTTGGAAAAACTATGACGTGGTCGAAGTGACCCAGGGCTCGTTGAGTATAGATTTGCCTGCACTATCACCCAGCAGACAGTTAGTGATATCAGTAGTTCGGTCGACGGCCCAGGTAGCCCTGGAGTCCTCCATCAGTTTGCAGATGATGTCGTCGTGTACTCACTGTTACACTATTATCACTTTCTGACGAGACTGTAGGCCATCTCGTACACCTTAAATATGCTTGAATATTGTGGGTGGTGCTACAAGGGGTGTAGCACCCTACGCGTCCTGGAGGACAATAAATACACACTCATTGAACTTTGTAACGCTGTTTACTCACTGTGCATGATTACATGTGAATAATCAAAGAAAATAGACCCTACACTTACGGCCTGCCGTTGACCTTAGCGTGAAAATGTGTTTGATATTATGTGCATACACTGTAGCGTTTAGCTCTCTGGTGAGAGTGTAGGTGGTTCTCCCCTTGGTACAGCAAAGAAAGAAAACAAATGTTTCGTTTAATTAAGTAATTATTGCAGTGAAATGATAACAGCTTGAATGGTGGAATTGAGGGGGCTCGCGGAGCGGGTGACAATCGCCGCAGTTCTGGCCCGAGTGACGAGTCGAACTGGCAGAGTGACATTGGCTTCCATTACAAGTGACGAGAACTAGCGTTAAACATCGAATGGAAACACATAATATGAACACCATGTAACATTACGGCAATGGTGAAAAATTGCATAAATTAAATGAAACACTGGTGACACCCCCGTTGAGTAACAAATTTCTATTAAGGTTGATGATGTGAAATTGATGAGTAGTGTCGCCACACTAAATGACATGTTACAAGGATGGAGGCCTTTATAAGCAATCTCCCTTTTGAAATTATAATTCCTCTTTTATAACTAAACATTAAATGCACTATTACACTTTCTTGTGAAAAGTGTCTGTCTTTCACTTCCGGTGATGTGTTTGTATTTCACTGCCTACAGTGTTGCCAGGTAGCTCTCTCATGAAGGGATGGACGAGTCCACCTAGGCAAAGAGGTGTGAGTTTCCATGCTCGATTGCTCTTAATACAATAAAACACACCCCTGACTGTTGCTGTGAACTATGTGATGTTGTTTGATGTGTTTGGAAAACTTCTGCACGCTACTTGTTACACAAAGGGCCATACTTGAGCTTCTAAATACATGCCAGTTCTACGCCACTTGGTGAGTTCACGTCGTATGTCGCAGTGCGAGCAGCTACGACATAACGACCAATCGCCAGGCTCTGGCTGTGCGGTAAACACTGTTTCAGTTCGCTTACTTATTTATTTTTAGAGTTACCTCTTGTATCACTTGAGTTACGTAATTCTTGTTGGCAATAAGGTGCAAGTTCCGTTCTTGACAATCTGCATTATGCACGCTTGGTCTTATGTGGCTGGTGCAGCCTGGTGTAGATGATGCAGTTGATGGGACTTCATCAGGCAGAGTGGGCACAAGGAGCTTGTGGATGGATGGTTCAAGTCAATTAAATAAAAGTTCCAGTAAATTGCATCAACGTTTTGCTGTTAAGCGTTCAGAACCAAGGTATGAAAGTCCCCGTGATGCGATGCACATGCAGCCTTAAGGCGCTCGGAATAAGACTACCGGAGATAGCGTGGGCGATCGGCATCCTTGGCAGGAGCTAGCTCCACTCCACGAGGTAATTTAATTAACTGATCTTATTGGCATAGAACTTGAAACATATACACATGAAACACTGAAATGTTCCAAATGAGTTTTCTTAAACCGGCAGAGAGTTAAGAGTTCTCAATTAAGCACTAATTTTAATAAAAAATATGTTTATATGGTGCCTTGCAGAGCATGTGGGAAATTTAGGTCTGTTAAGTTTTGGGGTACTCTATGACTGGAATGGCCAGGTTGAAAGAAATACCAATTATTTCCCATCTCAGTAATTGTCTTGATTAAACNAGTACTCTATGACTGGAATGGCCAGGTTGAAAGAAATACCAATTATTTCCCATCTCAGTAATTGTCTTGATTAAACCTACAATTGCACTCGTCAAATTATATAAAACACTTCAAATACCCAAACCTTGATACTCTACGCCTCATTAAATATGCATGAGGTATGCATTTATTCGGAGATTACTTCGCTATTCCCCCAAGGGCGAATTACGATAATTTGCCAGTGGGCAATAAATTAGAATGCTATTAATTACATATTATATACTTGATTCCTATCCTAATTACGCAGATCTCTCTAGGGACATCGCAGGCACTCGGTTAGATCACTCGGTATCGCGTCATGACCTGTTCCCAAATGTAAGCATGCGGACACGCATCAGAACACACGATGTGCGTGTTCCGCAGGCCGCACTGGTGCAGTGACTGTGGGCCGATGACGTGTTGACGTGATGACAGTGGCCATTCCAGACCACGCAGGAGTGGTTCACATCAAGTTGTTTTGTGCAACTGCAACAAACTATTACAAACTTAAGTGTACAATTTTCATGTATCTATTTGCACGTAAACTGGATGTGTCAGCAAACACTCTTCAGGTGTATTTAGATGGTAATTAGTTATCATAGGAGACATCATAAAATTTTTTATTTCCCATGCCAAAATGTGCAAATGATAAGTGAAACACTTTTGAAAATAGTTTTCAAGTGCAACATTCACATAACGTTTCATGAACTTATAATCCCATTAGGCATCAATCAGGTGTCACAACACAGTGGAAAAATTGCATCAACTACCGTTTTTCTGCACATCAAGCTCAAAATTACAGTTTTCAAACAAGTTTGGCGATCTCGCATATTTGTCCACAATGGCACAAGGACAAGCAGCCAACCACAGCCATTGATTAAAAAGTCACATTTCTGGAGCAGAGGCGGCCATTACTAACCATCCCATCACACCAACCTAGTTATGTCATGTGTCACTGGTGGAAAAGGCACCGAGGAATGATGGTGTCACTCGAGGGCATGCAGCTGTATCCCCTCCACCCATCCGACCCATTCACCAGGCCTGTAAAAATCGTTGTGGGTCTATAGTGTGGACATACATGCTGGTGGAGATGCCAGTGACCCCACCAGCCATGTTAATGGTAACTCCTGCGCCCGTATCCCGTGCTCCGTGTGCGTAAACAAAGCGGACTGTTGNACCCCACCAGCCATGTTAATGGTAACTCCTGCGCCCGTATCCCGTGCTCCGTGTGCGTAAACAAAGCGGACTGTTGCACTGCACACTTCAATGGGCCAACCAGCTGTCCTTTGTCACAGCTGTTTACGAACATTAGCGAGCACAATCACAACATACATGTTAGCTATCAACTCCAACCGTTGTTAGTGTATAAAGACAAAGGTTATCGACTTCTACCAGCAGCAATAGGCCTTAAAAATAGTTCGCAATACACCTCAGAATTTAGGCGTCAGTAGGGATAGCAGCTGAACTGTGATGGACTCGCGTATGTCCAGTAAAATCTCCTGGTTTTGCAAATCCCCTTCCGTGAGAACCGTGTAAGTGCCGGAAAGAAACAACTAAAAATCGCACATAACTATTACACCCGTATGAACGGTGTACAAATTTTATAATGTGTGACAGAAATGGACTTACCATAATTACGTGTACACATTGTCAATAACCATACCACTAGCAATGTGTGACGTCGCGGGTGTTGGAGAGTAAATTTTAATTACCATAATTAAACTTGCAAAGCCTTATTCTATTGGTCAGCCATCTTGCCTTTTCGGGCAATAACAGTGCTTCTTATACAATACTGTTATTTGCTACTGTGATAGATACTGAATACTTGTGTGAGCATCGTATCCTAATAAAACTAATACAAAACATTAAAAAACTGTGTCCGAGTTAATTTGAAAACCTTCACAGGTTATGGGCCCAGGTCCCCGCGAGTGTAGTGTAAAACTAAGTGACTAAAACAGAACATTTCGCCAATGTGTTGTGTTCGATAGTGCGGCAGTTTGACGTTAGCTTCAAAAATGTGCCGATCGAACTGAGAATAAAACTAAAATCAGGTACCTATGTTGATATTCAACAATGAACACTAGTCAAATCGATGATGTCTCTTACATCGAAAAATTGAGTGGTGCCGAAAATTATCAAGTTTGGAAACTGTAGATAGAAATAGTTTTTCAATTGCTTGTCTCAACGACATCAACACGGGTGTCGCAAAACAGGAAGATCTGATTGAAGGTAAGGAAAAAAAAAAAGATTTAATTCGTCAGAATGCTCGTGCGAAAAAAGTGATTATGACGTAGGTTCAAAATACCGTTTTCAATCATATTCTGCACTGTAATACCTCCAAAGAAATGTTTGACAAACATAGTAAAATTTACGATTTAAAAAACGAAAATTAAGTCACCGAAATTTTGCAGGCGTTTTTTGGTTATCAGTACGACCGATCTCGAGATATGGCGTCAAATATTGCTTTTCCTTTGAACACCCTCGAGAAAATATAACGGATGAGATGGTGGTGTCTAAAATTCTAGCTATTTTGCCATCTCAATACAACTATTTCAGTACTGCTTCGGGTTCAACCACCAAAGAAGATCGCACCATTGATAACCTCATGACTCTACTTTTCTCGGAAGAATCAAAACCCGCCGTACGTAATAAAACCGGAGATATCGCGGCTTTTAAGACGTCATTCAAAAATAAGATTTGTCGTTTCGTAACTGAAACACCTCAAAACGAGACTGCCGGAAATAAAACTGTTTCACTTGTGATCAACCGGGTCATTTAAAAAATGTGTGTCCTACCAAGAATTTTGGTTCCGAAGACACCAAAGAGATATGCAAGTATTGTAAAAAAAAAACAATCATAAATCAGAAAACAGTTTTTCCGTGCTAAACATGAAAAATGTGGGGGAAAAAAAAAAAAAAAAAAGTCTGCTTACATAACCCAAAAACGAGAAAACACTGACTCAGAAGACTAAAAATTTTTGTTGATTCTGGAAGCTCTTTTCACATGACAAACGATAGCTCAGTGCTGTCCAACTTTTTAAAATTGAGTGCAACGAAGTAAAAATCGCAAAGAAAAATCATTCACTGATCACGGCAGGAGTTGGGACTTTTGATGCGAAGGAATGCATCCTTAATGATGTGATTCTTGCTCCTTGTCTTGACATCAATTTAATATCATTTGGTGCTATAACCGAAAACGGAGGTCAAGTTCTTTTCACCAAAGAAAAAGTGATGATTTCCAAAAACAACCATACACTTGAGGGGGAAAAATTGTCAAAAGGTTAATACGCTGTGACGCTCCCACCAAAAGACACAGATAAACAATGCTTTCAAGTCGTAAATTCTGTAAAAAATGCTGCATATTGGCACATAATTCTTGGCCATCTAAGTTACAAAAACATAAGAAATCTCGATTAAAACAAAATTTTGTGAATTTCAGCGTCTGATTGGGAAAACACAAAAAAAAAAAAAAAATCCGCGAAATTTGCGTTAAGGCAAAACAATCTCGTTTTCCTTTCCTGTCTCAGCGCACGAGAGCAACAAGACCACTCCAGATAATACATACAGATATTTCCCAGACCGAAAAACAGACATGGGATGGATATATCTAAATATTGACACTCTATTACGACTATACCTGCTTCAAAAATGTTTATTAATAAAAAATAACGGACACTGCTGACATAGTTAAACAGTTTGTTTCAGAAGTTGAAGCAAAATTGACACTGCTGACATAATTAAACAGTTTGTTTCAGAAGTTGAAGCAAAATGGACCCTGCCAGTTGATGTGAACCGTGTGTTCTCGAGCTCCTTTGTGCCCACTCTGACTGCCGCAGTCGTGTTCGCTGCACCAAACACACAACACCGACGGGCTTGTGGGTACGAGTGAGAGTGTATCAGTGTAATTGCATCAGTGCTCTAATTTATTCATTGCATAATATCATCAGTGTAATCGCATCAGTGTTTCTTATTTATTCAGTGTATATAATTAATATCTTTTTTTTGTCATCATGGGAGACAGTCGGCACAGTCAAAGCCAGGGACATTTGACATAGTACACTTGGCAGTACTGTGGCTGGTACAATGGAAACATTTAGAATTAATATAATCATTTTTATTCAGAATTTTTTTTTAACGAAAATTATGTTGTCTTAGGTTAATTTAGTTCATGTCACTTTCATCTCATAATCATTTTTTAGTGTATATTTTACTTCATCGTTTCACCGCGTGGCGTCGCCTGCGCTCAGGTGGCGGAAGCTGATGCACGCCTCCCCCCATTTCTCTTCAGCACTTCAACGCATCAAGACATGTAAGTCTCTCGCTCTGCAAAGGCCCTCGGTGCGGACATCTTCAGCTGAACTCTTACTCATTGGCATAGACTTCACTAACCGAATCATTGTTTTATTTGTTGTAGTGCCGAGGGGAGAGCGACGTTATTCGTATCGGAGAATTGCTAATTGCAGTCGTGTTTCATATTGTAAAGACTAATGGTCGCTCGCAGTTCCGGGTCATTAAGGCCACGTGTTTTGTACTATAGTTGTGTGTGTTTCTTAAAGAGTCTCAAGGAATAAAGAACTCCACAAACATCGTAATTGTTTTATTTGTAATTTAATTAAGGCGTGCGAGGTGGCCTACAGCCTCGCCATCGTGTGTAACGGAGTGTTAGCCAGAGTCCCCTAGGCCGTCGACTGAAACGATCCTCATTTCACCAGCTCACCCCAGAGCTGTGCCGCCGGGCACATATTTAATACATCCTCAGCTCTGGTAACACAGCGCGTCAAGTTGGCTTTCCCAACTCGGACGGGAAATTCACCGAGCAAGTGCTTGACCACGTCACAGTCTACAAAATTAGATCAGATTCAGGAGGTGAATTTGCCAACGAAAACCTACTGAATTGGGCGAATTCCAAAGGAATCATCATGGATTTTACTATCTCACATACTCCGCACCTGAACGCGAAGTCTGAACAGCTGAACAGATCTCTCCTGGACAAGACTAGAGCCCTGCTCTTCGATTCACGCCTTCCAACTGACATGTGGGGAGAAGCTGCCAGAGTAAGTTTCTATATTTTAAATCGCTTTACTATGAAAAGCCTTACAGACAATAAGATGCCTTTCGAAATGTGGTATGGAAAGAAACCTGACTACAAGAAGATGCACATTTTTGGATGTACAGCTCATACTAAAATACTAACCAGACTTAAAAAACTAGACAGTCGCAGCAAGAAATACCTTTTTTGTGGGATATGCGCTAAATGGATACCGCTTATGGGACGAAAATGCCCGAAAAATCATTCATGCTCGAGACATGATTTTTAACAATGTGACTCCCAGAACAAAAAATGTACCTACTTCCGATGACGTCACCATAACCATTGAAATGGAAGAAAACCAAGAAAACAACCCAATACCTAGAGAACAAGAAAAAAAAAAAAAAGAAGACGATCAACTCCAGAATTCAAAACAAAACGAATACGAACAAGCAGAAGCCAAGATACTAATGACGAAAACAACAAGAACGAGTCCGTAGAAGAAGAGGCACAACAGGAAGAAGAAGAAGAAGAAACTTCGGAAAGAGGATATCGAAGAAGAAAAATGCCTAAATATTTTTAAGACTACGTGCTGCTTACCTATCAAGAAACCATAAATGGACCAAATTCCATGGAATGGAAAAAGGCCATAGAAAACGAGAAGTCTTCACTAAAAAAAAAACGAAGCTTTAAAATTTATGCCAATGAGCGAACTGAAAGGTAAGAAACTTATCAGCAGCAGATGTGTTTTCAGGTAAAAAGAAAACGGCCAACTTAGAGTACGACTAGTTGCTCGCGGATGCGAACAAAAAGCAGGTGATTATTTTGATACCTTCTGCCCTGTCGTGAACACCAATATACTCCGTTTCCTGCTCGCCTATGCCAAAGCTACCGAAAAAATCGTGAAGACATTTGATGTTGCCAGTGCTTTCCTACATGGGCAATTGTCAGAAGAGCTATATTTGAAACTTCCTTAAGGATTTGAAGAGGAAAAAAACAAAATTTGCCATCTTCAAAAATCCTTATACGGCTTAAAACAAGCTCCAATCAACTGGAACAGAAGATTCGTTGATTTTTTTTAAAAACAAAGCGACTATCTCAGCTAGTTACTGACAAATCAGTTCTTAAAATTAACGATAATTCATTGATTTTAGCCCTTCATGTGGACGATAGACTTGTCATAAGGAAAAACGAAAAGACTTTGAGAAAATTTCTTCTAGTACTTGGAAGAGAGTTTTATACAACTTTTGAAAATGAGCCGAAAAGTTATATCGGAATGGAGTTGAAAAACGACTCGGAAAATTTCTCTATTCATGAACGGAAATACGTCGAGAAGATAGTGAATTTAAAATTGACTTGTCAAAAGGCGTCAGAACTCCTACGCCGACTACCGAAAATTACAGCTCAAGACCTAACAAAGATTTTCCATACCAGGAAGCTGAAGGAAGTCTATTATACCTGTCAAACCGAACCAGACCTGACATCACTTTCTCTGTGAACGATGCTTCAAGAAATGTTGAAAATCCTAAAGAAGAAGATGTTATGAAGGTCAAGCGAATTTTCAGATACCTTCAAGGCACTAAAAACACGACATTTTAATACTCAAAAGGCGAAAATTACCTACAACTAGATGCTTATTGCGATTCAGATTACGACAACGATCCAAAAAACTCGTCGAAGTGCTAGTAGATTCGTCATACTATACTGTGGTGGAGCTATCTCGTGGTCAACAAGACGACAGCCAATTGTTGCTTTCAGCACAGCTGAAGCGGAATTTATAAGTGCCAGTGAATGTGTTAAGCAAGTGCTTTTCCTAAGATCTTTGTTTAATGAGCTCACAAATCAAAATCTGGATGTGAAGCTGCACATTGATAATCAGAGTACGATCAATATGATCAAAAATGGCTGAGATGCTAAAAGGTCTAAACATATTTATATTCGATTTAAATTAATTCTTGAAAAAGTCAACCAACATAATTTTGCTCTAAAATATTGTCCTACTGAAAATCAAATAGCAGATATCTTCACTAAATCCTTGACTACAGCTGTTTTTGACAAATTGAGAGATACATGTTTGTTTTTCCAGAATTAATAAAAACTTCTCGTCAAAAACTGAAAACTTGATTGTATTAAAGAAAACTTGACTCTTTGAAAAGAAAATTTGGTTGCTTTGTATTTTTGCTAACATTTACAACAAATTTTTCTTTACACCTACTTGTATACTGATAATAATTATGCCTTGTTATATTCATTTCTCTTATTGATGTTAGAGTTTACTAAACTAAAAAATGTAAGACTAGATTAAAACCCAGAACTGTCTGTAGAATTCAATGAATTTGATTTTGAAAATTTGATGTACCAGCTACTATTTTTTTTTGAAAATTGCAAATTTAAGAGGGAATGTTGGAGAGTAAATTTGAATTACCACAACTAAACTTGTAAAGCCTCTTTCTATTGGTCGGCCATCTTGCCTTTTCGGCCAATAACAGTGCTTCATATACAATACTTTTATCTTCTACTGTGATAAATACTGAATACGTGTGTGAGCGTCGTCTCCTAATAAAACTAATATAATACATTAAAAAACTGTGTCCGAGTTAATTTCAAAACCTTCACAGCGGGAACACATGTGCATTCGCGAGGGTAAATTCAAATGTGTGCGTTATAGTGATGGTACATCTGAGGGAACGAACACCCTAGACTTACTCACTGGTAATCAACTGCCACCAACTCGCTGTAAACAACCAGTTTGTAATGGTGTAGGGATGACCTACTAAAATGCTAATTGTGGGGGCATTAAACCCACCAGAAATACATACCAATAAGCACGTGGACGGCAGGCATGGAACAGCATTAAGAGTTCCAAACGCGTGATACATCGCGCACAACGACTGATAGTAACACGAGCAGCTACACAAAGCCATTGCATTTCACACACACATCCAGTACCATTTGCACAATATACACCATATCCACTTCAAGTGGAAATAGAGCCGTCTAGAATACCAGCGCACAACACGTATCACAACAGGCAGATAACTGACGGTACACCAGCTCTATTTCAATAATTGCCAAACTTCGCTGGTTCCCCAACAGAGGACCCATAAATCTTTATCGACGACTGTACCAACGGATAACAGCGATATTGTGTGAGTGTAGTCGAGTGGCACAACTTTGTCGGTGGCAAGTTGACAGGAGATGCGAAACAGTGTGGCACTCCATCAACTACTACGGCATATATTCCTAGCAGCATTCCAGTGTTGGTACACTAACATATTCTCACTTATGCAACCATGCAGTCGCGTGTTGCTGGACACCTAGTCAAACCAAGATATACACTGGTGGCATTCGCTATGCGAAAAATCCATCTGGTGCAACAGTACCATTCACACATGCCAAGAACAGAGGTACTCGAGGTAGTAACGAGCACAGTGCTACCCGATCACAGTGCTACCCGTATACTGGAGCGCCCTGGCTCTGTTAATCCACAGCGAGTTGGACACATTCAAGTGTTTACTGATTATCTTAGACAATACCATGTGCCAGCATAACGACCGCAAGGGGGGAATGCCACGAGAAACCGCAATGTTTGGGGGAAGTCAGACAAGTTCCGAGACCATGTGTACACACGACACAATGCGAAGGGGACTGTGGTGGTGTGGATCGACTCTATACATGAAAAAATTAATTAACATAATAAATAAAGGTCCAACATAAGACCCAAGTGTGCTGCGAGTACGATGGCGTACCGAACATGTACTATAAAAAATATCTGATAGTTCCTTAGTACACAATAGTGATACCATAGCTGCTATTGCATAGAGAACTTCAGTAAAAAGCTGGAATGGACCAACCTCAAAATTTTTTTACTATATGTCAAGTGCAGTACACTATTGACCAGTAGTGTTAATTTGAAGATGCATTACACGGCTTGTAAATGCTGTGTTCCTTTGCTAGCCACTAAACATCATGTATTTAAACTATTGGTCATGCAATAAATGACGACACTGCTACATATTGATGAACACATACAAAAAATTAATGTTAGCACTTACCAACGAATATATATTATGCGAGCAAAATATGCTGTAAGTTATGTTACCGCAAAAATATGACAGTCGTGAAACACAGGAGCAATAAGGTTGAGACTGCTATTCTTTGATGCCAGCAGTGAGCAGACATAAAAAGGAAAATAGCTATAAACACCTTCTAATAAACATGTATTGCACAAGCGACGAGCACTGTACATCGCATCAGTTGTTGCTAGACAAGACCATGCGTTTGAAAACTGTCGTGGTAGCCTTGACCAGTACAGCAGAATACCAAACAATTTTTATCACGTAAACCTTCCTCTCATACTACACTACAGTACAGAGGCACACGTATTACACTACCTCCCAACACATAATGTGTACACATCAGTCAACCTACGTCACATTAGATTAAAATAAATTACTATGACTGTCCCGTGAAGCAGGGGAGTGGCAAGGTAGACAATGCTACATACCAATGCAAACAGATGTAACTAATTTCCTTTACATTTTATTTTTTATAAGATCTTGCCAACCAGTACATATTGCACAAGCGTGGAAGGTTGTAAGTCGCTGGAGGATTGTACGTCGCATTAGATTATGCTTATAAAGACCAGCCAGCCCTAGCTAGTAAGGCAGAATAGTCGATGATTTCCTTACCTACCGATTGGAAGGAATCCGTAAAATTCTGATTACAGACATCACTCACAACTAGCATCACTAGCAATGGAAATCATCAATCCTGTCCGACATTGTTTGATCAACTAACATCTCGAGAATCTATAAGGTAGCCTTATTATCGACCGACGGTGTAGACACTGTGCAGGTCTCAATGACTAGAAGGGATGGCACATACTCTAGTCGTGAGTCGAGTTAGGATCCAGGATGGCAGACCAGCCGAGTCACACATGCACTTCCCTTTACGAGAGATATTCAATTATACAAGCACAGCAAATAACATATTTGGATTTAAATATTACATATATATGTAAAACATGCCAATACACTTAGAAAATCCATTAGACCCGCTTGCAATAGCAGTAACCATGATGTCATGTGACCTTGACCACCATTTCGGATGACATCTACACCAGGAATTAAGGGGAAAAAAAATCTATATTTGGTTTATAAAACAATTATGGTAACACACTGAGAAAATCAATTTGCCTCACAATAGCAGGAATTATGTCAACAAGCAACATTTACCTTGACCTTGGATGGCATCATGCATCCTTGACCTTTGGCCACCATCTCAAACAATTCTACTGCTTAATACAAAAAATTATAGCAATTTTTTTAGAAAATTTTAAATTTGCAGATAAAAACCACAAGACCTTGGCGACTAAAGATGGGGGATGCCCCTGTTTTCAGCTTCATCGAAGATGAAGCCAAAGGCGTATATGACCATGTGGCCCTTTTCGTCGTCGTCGGTGATGCCTATGTAATGTATTTGGTGGCTGTATCTGAAATGGTTCGGAAGTTACAGGAATCTATGCTTATATGTGGGCTTAATGTGTACTTGACGCTAATGCAGTGCGACTCTAGACAAGCATGCATGTTCAGGCTTGGCTATGTGCGGTGCTGAGTTCAAGGACAAGTTTTATATACAGAAGTTCGTGCACTCACTCGCACGTCATCTCAGTGCATGTGAGTTGCATCGCTGTGATGTGAACCATGCATCCACGAGCTCTTTGTGCCCACTCTGACTTCCGTAGTCACAACTACTACACCAGCTACACCGTGCCGAACCAACCACATAATGCCAAGAGTGCGTAGTACAGGTCAACAAGAACAGAACTTGCATCTTCTTGCCGACAAGGATTACATAACTCAAGACGACCACCCTATTTATTTAAATTAAGAGGTAACTCTTTTAATAAATGGGTATGCAATCCGAAACTGTGTTTATCCCAAATCCACAGCCGTTGGGCACACTGGCAATTGATAGTTGCATCGTAGCAGTTCGCACCACGACCTACGACATGGCGCACCACCAAGTGGCATCAAACAGGCTTGTAGGCCGAAGTTAGTGTGATAAGTGCTCCAAAGTGTTACCCAGTAGTGTGCAGCATTTTTTACAAACACATTAAACACAGTCACCGCATTCACAGCTGCAGTCAGGAGTGGATTTTATTGTGTTAACAGCAATCGAGCATGGCATTCGACACCCCTTTGCCCAGGTGGACTCGTCCGTCCCTTCAGGAGACAGACACATGGAAACACTGTAGTCAGTGATATTCAGACACATCACAGGTAGTGAAATTCAAACACTTTTTACGAGAAAAGTAGTATTGTTTTTAATGTGTATTTAAAGGAGGTCAAATATATCTTCAAAAAGGAAGATTGTCTATAAAGACCTCCATCCTTGTAACATGTCATTTAGTGCAGTGAAACGCCCTGACAACTTCACAAATTTAGTCTTAACAGACATTTGTTAATAATCGGGGTTGTCACAAATCTTTTATTCTAATTTATACAATTTTTTATCATAGCAATTTTGTCACATACTGCTCATGTTATGTTTCATTATTCGCAGTTTGACATAGATTTTCGTCACTCGTGACGGAAACCGACGTCACTCAGCCAGTTTATCTCAGCACTCGGACCAGACCAGCGACATTGGTCCCCTGCTTGGCGAGCCCCTTTGGTACCATAATTTAGGCCTCTAATCACTTCACTGCAATATTAAATTAATTAACTGGAATATTTCTATTATTTCTTTTAAGAACCGAGGGGAGAGTCACCCTTCTGTCCACCTTTTCACCAGAGAGCTTAATGCTATCGCGTGTCAACATAATATCATGTTTATTTCACGATAAGATCTTCAGCAGGCCAAAAGTGCTTAGTCCATTTTCATGTATTATTCACCTGTAAGCTAGCACATTGAATAAACTGCTTTACAAAGTTCAATTTGCGTCGATTAATTGTAGGTTACTACAGCCTTTGTACATCACCCACAATTTCATAGTATATTTCAGGCATACAAGATGGCCCACAGTCTCGTCATAAGGTATAAATATTGCAACAGTAATTACATGACATCATCAACAAACTGACTGAGATATCCAGGGCCCCCTGGGCCATCGACCGAACGACTCTCATCATTAACTCTCCACTGGGTTATGGTGGCGGGCAGTTCAACTCTAAACCAGCCCTGGGTAACCTCAACCACATCAGCTGTTACATGCGAATGCAGTTTTAATTGGTTGCCAGCTCTCATGCAGGCGGGAATAGGCAAAGTACAATTGCTATTAATTATATATATATATATATATATATACTTATATCACTTTTACACACATAACAGTGTGTGTATACGCATGTGGTGCTTGTAGTTTTTTCTATATGTTTTCGACATTAAACATCCTATTTTTCCTTATTATAAGTTTATTACCTGAGGAGTGAGTACCACGATGCATGTTTTTACTTTATTTCTTCTCTTAACAGTCTCCATGCAATGGCGATATTTATATATAAAGTTGGGGCCTGCCGAATCATTTTCCCGAATGTTGGGATTGTAATTACTATATGTATTCGACATTGAACGCCCTCCTTTCCTAGATATCGCAGTGATTTTGTGGTTAACACACATAACTGCCGGCACGAGGGTTTCCGGAATGTTCCCGCTCGCCTCTTGCATTTTTTGAGTTCCGAAACAACATCCTACTAAAAAAGATAGAAAATAGTTGGGAGACAGGAAGGCAAGAGAAACTATGGAGACAAGAAGGAATATGAGAAAACCAAGGGGTAGAATGCAAGAGAACGAAAATGCATGGAATAGAGAGACAGGAAGTAATGATAAAGCATGAAGTAAAATAATCGGGATGCCATAGCATATATAACAAGGTGGAACCATTGGAAGTGAAAAACAAGATGTTCACTGCTGACGAAGAATGACAGAGCAGGAGTTTTCAACATGACATCATCCATGATGGTCGTCAATTCGTCCCCTTGGCACCACTAGGTCACCTGTGTGCTAGCTCTCCCTATTTCATTCTACTCTCTGAATTTAGAAAAGTATTATTTAGACATTTATGATGCCCCTGCTGAGAAATAGCAACCTTGTGCCGGATTCGCCTTATGTAGTAATTACAAACTAAATGTTACTTGAGATGAAAAAACAACTACTTGCCTTTGTAAACATTGATGAGCTTATATGCCTGTTCCTTTACACTGAGAGTCAAGAAAAATCACTTTCTGTGTTACAGTAACCAAGGAACACCAGTATAAATATAAGATTCGAGGGTTCATGGGGTTTATCGTAATTTCAGTGGCGGTCCTTAAAACTCCAGTGTGGGCCCGGACCACCACGACACCCTAGCTTATACACCCTTGCTTTAAGGACTTAATAAACGAAAAACAATTGTTATTTCATATTTGCACCAAATACCGCCTAACTTTTAAACATTATCAGCAATTACTGTTCCCTCGTGAAAGAAAAGTTAATTGAGACCATAGTTTTCGCATTAATACCTGCATGTCATAATCATAATTTTACTGTTTCATAATGTAAACCATCTTACTTACAGACATAAGATAATTCACACTGAAAGAATATACCCACAGCTACTTCAATACTCTGTGAAATTGTACGAGGTAATGTTTTTGCAATTTCATATAATTGTTAAATATAAGGAAATTCTTGTAATTTTTGGTTTGTGACTGCCGGTAAACTTCTAGAAAATAATTTTTACTAAACATATGTATATTAAATGAATTAAGACAAGTTCCTTCTGTTGCCTTTTTCAAATTTTCTGCAATTAATTTGGTTGATTTATTTTGTACATAACAAAAATACTAAAAATTTGACTATGATATGTCATTTTGCAGAAACCACTAGATCTAAAAAAAATTATACCCTAAGAAAGGCAGTCACAGATAATGTCTGCAAATTCAAGTTGAACAATATATGGTACAATCATAAAAATAACAAAATTTTCCTGTTGCCAACGCCCTTAAATTACGATAATCTTAAATTGAATGTGTGTAGCCATACTCCAGTTTATATCCGCGAAGACTCGAGTTTGGTATCCCGTAGCGGCGCTTATTTTCAATCCTCTTATTAAACAAGCGAAGTGATGTTTTTTAAAGATCCTCTCTCCTCCAGATTTTGATTGTGTGTCATAATTTCGTGATAGCTTTGTTAAAATACCTGGCAATTTGGAAAAATAACGTTGCTAATGTTCTTTTATCGCAAATATTATCATTTCGACCTAAAACCTTTAATCGTCAAATTTACAGAATATACTTTAGCATAAAGTAAGGCTTTTTATTAAGGTCGAATGAGTGACATGTTGCAATGGCTTTTAAATCCACCACAAGTTTCACTTGCAGTAAAGGTTTAAATACTGGCAATTTTGACTTAAATTTTTATCACATCGAGCAAAGAAATTTGAAAATTGCCCTTTTCACTTCAACAACAGAATTTGTAAATAAGATACCCAATATTTAAAAAAGTGTTTTAAGAGCTAACAAGCCTATTTTTTTGTTAAAAAAAAAACTACTCGAAATAAACTTATAATTGAAAATGCTTATTGCAGAGTAAAATAATATTTTTTATGACTATAATTTGCTGCAGTTAAACAGATATGTAGAGTATATTGCTAGTAATAGTAGTGTAACTAACATGTTATTGAATGTGAATATTGTAAAGAAAATATTCTGCTCTGATAATTAGCTCGGTATACATTCTCTGTGTATTTATAAGGTACTTAATTTTTTTATGTACCATTATATAACAACTGACAATTCCCAACACACATGTTTTGCTGGGAATATAAATACACCATTTAAATATCTCAGAACCCGAAATTGAAACACGAATGAACCACACAACAGATTACACTACACATATTACTACTAACACTTAAAAGTTCTAGCTTTCATAATTCTTTGCCATTTAAACCGGCTCTGTATGCAGGGTTTGAAAATAATGAGAGAAGGCTGGCACTAATTTAAATTGCCAACATATGCGACGGACAACCAGTCGTTCTGGCAATCAAAAAAATTGGGTTGAGAAGAGTGATGAAGTAATGCGAGTATCAGTTGCAGAATGAGGACTGGATCATAAACGGGAGCACCCCGATAAAACCCACATACTACGGCAGTGTCTGCCACACTCACTAAATGAGAATTCCTATCCAAAAATTTTTTTTATCCGCAAGGGCCAGGGATTAAACAGGATACCCCAGTAGCAGGATATCTTCAAATAAACAGAAAAAAATTATTGTTGATAATTTTGCAGATGATTGCATTGATGTTGTAATAATTATTACTTATTAAAGGATGATTTCTATCTTTGCTCGATTCGTTTTAATATTTGCGTTGGCAAGAGTTGGGTAAATAAGTGACTACCATACAACCAAAATANACCCCACCAGCCATGTTAATGGTAACTCCTGCGCCCGTATCCCGTGCTCCGTGTGCGTAAACAAAGCGGACTGTTGTACTGCACACTTCAATGGGCCAACCAGCTGTCCTATGTCACAGCTGTTTACGAACATTAGCGAGCACAATCACAACATACATGTTAGCTATCAACTCCAACCGTTGTTAGTGTATAAAGACAAAGGTTATCGACTTCTACCAGCAGAAATAGGCCTTAAAAATTATTGTTGATAATTTTGCAGATGATTGCATTGATGTTGTAATAATTATTACTTATTAAAGGATGATTTCAATCTTTGCTCGATTCGTTTTAATATTTGCGTTGGCAAGAGTTGGGTAAATAAGTGACTACCATACAACCAAAATANAATCTTTGCTCGATTCGTTTTAATATTTGCGTTGGCAAGAGTTGGGTAAATAAGTGACTACCATACAACCAAAATACAAACTGTCAGCTGTGATCGTTAAGTTCATATGTGACAACCAACAAATTAGGTCAACGACGACTCTCGTCCACGTAACATAGGACATCGAGATAGCAACTGCGAGTAACGAGTGTATTGAAAGGAACGAGGTTTCTGCTGGCATCTAGTGGCTGTCGACAGAACTATTTACTGCGCATGCGCGTGCCTGACCTTGTCAAGGTGACCGAGCAGCTCTTGTATTTTGGTGTACAGATCAGCCGTCTGCTTGAGTGTCGGGAGAGGGCAGAGCGGCCGGTTATTTCGCTAGTTGTGTAAAATGTCGCTGCCGCAGTCCGATATCGAGAAGAGGAAGCAGATAAGTGTGAGAGGCATAGCGCAGGTGGAAGATGTGACGAGCCTAAAGAAATCGTTCAACCGTCATCTCCACTACACCCTTGTCAAAGACAGGAATGTCGCAACCCCTAGAGACTATTATTTTGCTCTAGCTCACACTGTCAGAGACAATCTCGTTTCGAGATGGATTCGAACCCAACAGTATTATTACGAAAAAGACCCCAAGGTAAGTTTTTATTTATATAGGTTTTTCTAGACACGTGAATTTGGTAGTGGTCGTGATTAATTTAAATAATTTTATTCTCGCTCTGGTTTTATTCTTCTGAAATATTACTTAAATTTTGTACAATGAGGATTTCGTATTTTTCGGATGGTAGTGCTGGAAAGGGAGGGCCATTGGCCTTTGGGGGCGTGTCGTACCCAATGAACCAAATTATTTTTGTCATGACCTACTTAAATTGATTGGTGGAGTGTTTGTTGTAGTCTGAAAGTTACTTAGCGTATGAAGAACAATTTTCAAAATTGAAATGGTTTTCGCAAAATTTTAACGNTTGTTGTAGTCTGAAAGTTACTTAGCGTATGAAGAACAATTTTCAAAATTGAAATGGTTTTCGCAAAATTTTAACGCACTTTGTTCAGGGTAGTAATTTCTGTAATATTCAATTTTATTTCCTAATTTTAATACTCAACTTGGCTCTGAAGTTTGTTCTGCCAAGAATAAAATTGTTTATGTACTGCACTTTTAGGCTTTATAAAGATTTACTTTCTACGCTTATACTTTCATTGCCGGCACTNTTGTTGTAGTCTGAAAGTTACTTAGCGTATGAAGAACAATTTTCAAAATTGAAATGGTTTTCGCAAAATTTTAACGTACTTTAGTTCAGGGTAGTAATTTCTGTAATATTCAATTTTATTTCCTAATTTTAATACTCAACTTGCCTCTGAAGTTTGTTCTGCCAAGAAAAAAAATTGTTTATGTACTGCACTTTTAGGCTTTATAAAGATTTACTTTCTACGCTTATACTTTCATTGCCGGCACTNAAAAATTGTTTATGTACTGCACTTTTAGGCTTTATAAAGATTTACTTTCTACGCTTATACTTTCATTGCCGGCACTTTTTGTATACACTGCCTGTTGCCTAGTGTGCGATATTGTTTTCATTATTGTCCACGTGATAACATTCTAATATTCTAGAAGTTGATGCAGTTCAAAGCAGCGTATTTTAGATTTTTTTTAAAGTTCATATTTTTACCTGGATAATAATAATTGTATATATTGTATATAATAATGGATGATAAAATTATTATATGCATTATATATAATAATGGCTAATAAGGATAATAAAGTTGTTGGTGATACCTTTTCTCATTAAATTTCAGTCCGGTTTTTTGTGCATGCAGCAAGAGATTGTAATTTAATTACAATGTAACACCCCCCCCCCTTTTTTTTTCATTCAACGGCTGCTAGTTTTATTTTTTAATTGCCCGTGTATGGGGGGAAAATGCTGAATAAATACGATTGAATTTGTGTCTTTATAATAGTCTTATAAAACACTGATAATAATAGCGTAAATATCGAGTCAGATGATTTTCGTACATGTTTATTTGACGGCAGGGAAAATTCGTCGCCTTTGTATAGGCCGGTCTGAGGAGGGGCGGGGGGGATCTGCGTTCGCCACGACGCACTTCAATACTGAGGGTCCACAATTCGATTATCGGGTTGGACTATCGGTGAGGGTCTCGCACGATTTCCGAATGTGATGCGAACGGGGTGGACGTTGCTGTTTATAGGCGCGTTTTCTCGGGATACTTTCGTTTCTCCCGGCCTTTTGCATCCCGTCTGACTTCACTCCGTAGCCGCCAAAGACATAGTTGTTAAACGCTCTTCGGATATCGCCAGATCCAAATTCGGGTACGGGAATGACAGCTGGGAGCATAAAATAATTTTGTAAATAAATAAATACCAACGAGAGTTTAAATGATAAGGCGGGCGCAAATCGACAGTATAGAGGAAAAATGAGGTATAGTGCACTCGGTGTCCCAACATTGAGTTGCTTTCCTGCCTATACGACTTTTACGAACGAGGTGACGATGTGAGGTTAGAACACGGTGTATGCAAAAAAAAAAAATTCTTACACCTCTAACCTATTTCCAAGGCAATTAGACNAAATTCTTACACCTCTAACCTATTTCCAAGGCAATTAGACTAAATTCAAGTTGGTTAAGATATTTCACTTATATAAAATGGCACGTCTTCTGAACATTAAGATATAAACAAACGTGTTCATCGCTGTTGACTATGTGATTTGTACAGAAGCATGAAGGAAATATTTGTAAACTCGTGTACAACGGAAGGCGGGAAGGCTACGGCGTAGCTGACTATGCCTCCGACCGACCACTGTTGCCAACTTTGCGATTTTGTCTCGAGATAGAGTAGTTTCAGAAAATTGTGTGGTGGCCAAANTTGCTTTCCTGCCTATACGACTTTTACGAACGAGGTGACGATGTGAGGTTAGAACACGGTGTATGCAAAAAAAAAATTCTTACACTTCTAACCTATTTCCAAGGCAATTAGACTAAATTCAAGTTGGTTAAGATATTTCACTTGTATAAAATGGCACGTCTTCTGAACATTAAGATATAAACAAACGTGTGCATCGCTGTTGACTATGTGATTTGTACAGAAGCATGAAGGAAATATTTGTAAACTCGTGTACAACGGAAGGCGGGAAGGCTACGGCGTAGCTGACTATGCCTACGACCGACCACTGTTGCCAACTTTGCGATTTTGTCTCGAGATAGAGTAGTTTCAGAAAATTGTGTGGTGGCCAAANACGACCGACCACTGTTGCCAACTTTGCGATTTTGTCTCGAGATAGAGTAGTTTCAGAAAATTGTGTGGTGGCCAAATATATTTGCAACGAAAAAAAGTTATATGCTCTCAAAAAAAAAATCGACAGAATTGTGAAATAATAATAAATATAATAATAAAATAAATTAGGTAATCAATTTCCAGGAATTTATAAGTACTTGTTACAAACTGAGAAGTAACCACCACTGTTTTATCATTTACGGGGACGACTCATCTGCTGGCTAAAAAGTGGAGGGGCGAGCACACCCCTAACCCCCCCTCCAAATACTCGGCGCCTAGGGTCAACTCATTTTCTAAATTATTAAAAGCAAAAATTAGCAGCGAAAAAAAAAAGGGGGGGGGGGATTTGCATTTGTATAATGAGAGGGGAGTGGCTGGAGAAATACGTTCGGAATTCGTTTTGCATTAAATTTATTACAAATTTGCATTTGCTGATAGCATAATAGTTGTATATCGTATATGAAGGGGGAGGGACGATGCAATTTGAAGTAATTGATAACTTACGAATTGTGGAAACAAATACACAAATTGTGTTTTTGTGTCAACATTTAAACTGAACTAACTTAGGATAAGATTACTAACTGATATTTATCCAGCGGCTTTTTTTTAGAGTTAGCCAGTCTGAAATCTTTCAACAGTTGGTAACAGCGATAGGCGGGCGAGACTGCCAGGAACATTCGGCGAATCGCGATGTGCTCGATTTTCTCCGAGTCTCGACACTCATTTCCTTATATCTCGGACACGAGCCGCCTCTTCATCTTCAAATAATAGCGGTCTTATTTCTTCCAGTCTTTGGTCTTATAAAAATGAGACTGAACTTCCTCTCGAGGCTAAAGAACACCGAATTCTGTTCGATTCAACTTTTACATACAAAAAAAAAAAAGAATGATTACGTCGGGAAGGAAATTGTTTATTTCAGCGTATCGAATAATATTTTGAAAGTGCATGTAAATAGATACAAAGATGCTTCAAAAGTCAAATTATATTTAGGAAGTGCTGCACACAAATCAACTTTTTGAGCTAAAACTTTATTGTAAAACCCACGTTCATGATAAGCTTGAGATTAATTAAAAAACGTATTATAGTTCGCATGTTTATACGTTTAAAATTATGTAGAATTCAAAGGTTTCGGCCAGCAATTTGTATTTTAAAAAAAGCAAGAGTGTAAAATAGTAAATTTGTAAAAATTCTTGAGCTCGGGAAATGATTTTTTTAAAAAATCCTTTATAAATATGTTAACGTACTTTAACGAAATATTCTAGGCGAAATGGATTCTCAGCATTTTGTATTTGGCTTGTATGCCTCAATTTTAGTGCAAGTAATAAATCACTTAAAGAAAACCTCTTTTCATTTTGAAGACCACACAAAAAAGATTTTCATCGGCAGTCAAGTGCGGAATAGTCGAAATTTGTTCGCGATATAGATTTATTTAATACATCCACTGTCGTGATTTGTATCCGACATAATTAATTNAATAGTCGAAATTTGTTCGCGATATAGATTTATTTAATACATCCACTGTCGTGATTTGTATCCGACATAATTAATTCTCTACCATAAGAACGAGCAGTGCTTCTTCATCTGAAAATAGGTTAATCCATCTCGCACACCTTACATTATTAGGGGTGACCAAGGGTTTGAGTTGGGTGGACCTTCTATTCAATAAAAATTTACATCACGGTATATATTTCAATTAAAATTTAATTTTGTTTATAATCCGGTAAAAATTATTAATNCCAATAAAAATTTACATCACGGTATATATTTCAATTAAAATTTAATTTTGTTTATAATCCGGTAAAAATTATTAATTAATAATTAAATCATTGGAAAAGCTACGCACATTTTACGTGTTTGATGTCGAAAGTAATGGATAGGGAGGGAAATATAAACAGTAAAAAAGTAAAATTATATTACTATACAATCAAATTTTTAAATCCCTGTGTAGTGTTCATTCCCAAACCGGCATGTGCCTGCATCAAACTTTTAGTTCATTTACATCCTATAGCACTAAGGACCTGTATTACGATCTCTAAATAAATGTGTGGAATAGTTATTCCATAGATAATATATCTAATGGTAACCTGTATTATGAATATTTCTTTAGTTAAGTTATCCTTTGGATAAGTATTCCAATATTTTGGTTCGTTACTGTGTATGTTGGCAACAAAAGTCACTATTTTTTGGTGTTATGGCTTATGTTAAGTTGTCACTAGTGAGCGCGAGACACGTTTTCAATAGAATATCTATGTTAATGCTTCTTTAGCAAAAGTATATTAAATAAAAACTATGAAAATTTATTTGTATTAGAACACTCTGGGGTCTGTCGTAATTGTAACTGGTGTATTTCTAAAGTAAATATTTTGGGTATATATATTTCAATTAGCANCACTCTGGGGTCTGTCGTAATTGTAACTGGTGTATTTCTAAAGTAAATATTTTGGGTATATATATTTCAATTAGCACATTTTTCTAATTATCGTCACAATGCTTTTGATATAAAAGCAAGTTAATTATACTCGGATTTCGTGCGTGAATTTTTTATAAATGCGACACACATAGACAAAACTAAGCTGTTTCAGGATCTCTAGCTCAAAATAAATTAAATTGCCGAAATATGCAAAACACGTACCTATTCTTTAAAACACTACGTGAATGTCGTGTCCTTGCACCAATAACAAATGGAAGTTTGCACTAAAGTCTAGAAATCATACCACGACACATTTACGATAATGTATTATGCTCTACAGAAATTCAAACGAAGACATTCAAATGTTCAGTTAGTATCAAGCAATTTCTGTGTACTATACCNCATTATGCTCTACAGAAATTCAAACGAAGACATTCAAATGTTCAGTTAGTATCAAGCAATTTCTGTGTACTATACCTGAACGAGTTTATTGGTTTGAAAACTAACGTTTCCAGTAACATTATACATTCTCGTGTTCATAATGTTACAGGTGCCCCGAAATAATTATTGTATGTACTATATTTCTAAAAGATTTATTGGAATAGATCCAACACTGTTTTGGTACTTCAACAGTGAATGACAACCAAGAAGTGAATTTGAATTAGGAATGGTTATAAATTTTTTTTTAAACTGAATATTTTTATTTTACTGCAATGTTTTTCGTATTTCACAGTTTATATTCTCTGATGTATGATGCTTCTGCACAACTTGAAAACAGTTTGCACAACATTGTATAGAAGTCACCAAGTGTCCAACTATAAAATGCTGGCTTATATAAGCCCCAGGCATACAACATATTTGTTCATAATTATTAATCTCACTGGTGATATAAACCCTCGCACAGCTTGGTTAACTTTGTGACAGGTTATCACAGTGCATGTGATTCGTTTCTTGCAACTCAAGATTGAGTTTAGTGCCAATGTTTCTTAATTATATTTTTTAATACTTGCAAGGAAGGGAAATCATTTTTTTCCCCTCCAATTTCAAAGCATTCTATTCCTCAAAATATTTCTTAAATAAGGCAAATGTTTTCTTTTTTTAATTATTTTAAAATAAAAAATTACAATTTCCAAAACTGATATTCTGTATCGTTATTGAAATTCGCCAGGTTTACTTGCATTTTGCAGAATTATCACAAATAACACCAAAAAAAATCATATTTTTATATAACCTTTAAAACCAACATGCATATAATCTAATTAACACCAGCTGCTGTTTGCGACGCCATTTTGAAGCTTATTTAAAGGTATAAATGCTTGTCTACCACTTGGAGTTGTTGATAGTTTAGCTCCTTGATAAAAGTTCTAGATAGCTAACACTCTTTTTGCTCCTTCTGGCAGTTAACTTTTAACCTCATTGCTATTTACAAAAATGCCACGATAATGCTAGAGTTTAACGGTATCGTAAAAGAGGCATTAGTCACTTGACGCTCTTGCAACACTCATTCCTCGTAGTTTTAAGATTAATTTTCCCTCTTGAATAATATTTANCATTAGTCACTTGACGCTCTTGCAACACTCATTCCTCGTAGTTTTAAGATTAATTTTCCCTCTTGAATAATATTTATACGGGATGGATAAAATGTGTCGCATAGATGAATGCTTTTAAATTTAATTTTAAGTTTGATACAATTTTTTGGGAGCGGCTTTAGTACCAACATCCCCTCCCCCACTCCGTTTGTAAGTGTGCCACTTTGACCAGGGCTGCCAGAAATTTATTATACGACTTAGATCCTGAAATGATACAAAATCTGGTATNAAGTGTGCCACTTTGACCAGGGCTGCCAGAAATTTATTATACGACTTAGATCCTGAAATGATACAAAATCTGGTATGATTATACAGAAAAACGAAACAAAAGTAATACCATAAGTAAAATACAAATTAGGCTTTTGTTTACTAACTTAGACAAAATAAGACTTTTTTTTTNAACAAAAGTAATACCATAAGTAAAATACAAATTAGGCTTTTGTTTACTAACTTAGACAAAATAAGACTTTTTTTTTTCTCTGTAGCAAATTATTAAACTTTACAACGCTTCAGTTTAACCAACATTGACCAATAACATCGCAATTGCAATNTTTCTCTGTAGCAAATTATTAAACTTTACAACGCTTCAGTTTAACCAACATTGACCAATAACATCGCAATTGCAATCTCGGATATATGTGGCACCAACAGCATGCACATACAAGGTTATACACATTCTTCACACTTGCCACTTGCGACTTACTGTCAAAATAACTGTTTTTGACACACGTTACCTATACATTACATGGGTAAATTGATTACAATGGATGATTTGTATAATATTATACATCGCTTTACGCTATGAAAAGACAATACAAAGGGCAGTCGTAACGAACTATACAATCTGGCAGCCCTTACTGTAACGTATAACCTACTTGTGGAATGAATTTCTGTCTCAGAAAAAGGGAATGCTCTTTATCGTTTTGGCATTGGTGCGAGCATCGCATTCCTTACCCTAAGTCATTCTACTTCCGACAAGTCTTTCATCTCACGCTACCAGCTGAATGAGTTGACGTTCATTGGTACCATGGTAGAAGGTGTTGGCACTAGTTGTTGGCGGGAGCTTGCCGAATTTTATGTTACGTAGTTAAATTTTCAAAGTGTTCCTCAGTGTTGGTGTGTATATATAAAACTTGTGCATTTTGTTTAGCGTACGGAAGCCAGGCTGTTTTCGGCTGTTCACGGTAAACTGAACACTTTTAAAAGCCCTGCTTAAGATCTATTTGCATGAACATAGTGTATTACTTCGCCATATGTAAATTTAACAGTGTCATGGGCCTGATCACTTTATTCATACGTCGGTCAAGTGAAACTATGAAATTATTATAAAAGTAAATAGTTTAGAAATCTACTAATTCTTTCACTTCATGCATTGAAAAAACAGAAAGCAAGAAAAATGATGTCAATTTACACAAATGGTTTACCCAACACTTTAAATTCAACGTTAAGACACGGAACTACTTTCCCTCCGTAGTTACCAACTTTACTGAGCGCATACCACTCAGAGCGCCCGTTTAAATACAATGGCGCACATTAATATTCGGCCACCGATGAGTATCGCAGTTTCATGGCCTTATGTTACAGTAGAAATAAAGATAAACGTAAAACATATTGCACAATCATTGTTTTGTCCTTTAGATGAAATTAGCTGTAGCCAATAACGGAAATGGAGCAATGCAACTTAACAAACCATATAATTTTGTCTCCCCATGCTGCATAAGTACGCCACTTTAATATTCAAACACAAACATAATCCTCTTTGCAAACTAAACAAACTGTCTTTTAGTACCTGATAGCATGGCCATTCTGTTTAATTACTTCTCGCATGCATTATGGCATATTAGCAATTATTTTCCTGGTACATACGGAGCCAATCTTACTCCATTCTTCCTTGAACCTTTTCTCTAATTCTTTTGTGGAATTAATTGTTGTAGTACGCAGACTTCTTTTGAGTTCATCCCACAGATTCCCTGTGTTACGACCTGTGTTTTGGGTCATTATCTTGGTAGAACTTAAACGTGTTCCTAATGCCTTGTTTTTCAGCAATCTTGTGTAGGTTTGCTTTCAGGATGGCGAGATAGTATTCCTTTTTCATTGTTCCATCGACACGTACAGCCTCTCCAACACCTGCTGAAGATATACAGCCCCAGATCATAATACTACCTCCACCTCATGTTTCACAGTAAGTTCCCAGGTTTTAGCTCCTCATTTGGCTTGCGCCATACTGTTGAACTGCAATCAGAGCCATAAACATTCATTTTCGTCTCATCAGCAAAAATCACATTCCACAAGCTTTCCTTTTTGTCTGCGTGGTCTTTTGCGAATTTAAGTCATTTATTCTATTCATATCATTAATAAAAGGCTTCTTTCTAGGTACCCTGCCATAATAACCTGCTCTTCTGATAACTCGTCCTACGGTTTCTGGATTAACGTTCTTTCCACATTCATAGAGTACCTCCGTGGTAAGTTTGCAAGCACTAATTTTCGGATTTTACTTTATTTTCCTGATTACTAGACGTTATTCTCTTTCGCTTAGTTTTTTTGGCTGTCCTTTTTGAGGTATCGAATCTATTCAGTCTTTCTTCTCAAACATTGTTATGATGTCTCCGACAGTGAACCTTGGCAGATTCAAGTACTCCGCAATTTCTCGTTGAGATTTTCTTTTTGCATGAAGAAAAATGACCAGCTGCCGCTGTTCAAACGTTGTATTCTTGTCCCTACGTCCCATTTGCCTGACTGCCGCAGCCAACAGAGTTACCCAATACAACCCCTCAGCGCAGAGAGCGTGCAGGGAATGACACGAGGTACGAACGCAATGTGCATCGTGCGTGTGCCACGCGTCTGCCACGCGTCTGCCACAACTGGCCGAATATTAAAGTGACGTACTTATGCAGCACGCGAGGTCAAAATATTGTGTNGTGCCACGCGTCTGCCACAACTGGCCGAATATTAAAGTGACGTACTTATGCAGCACGCGAGGTCAAAATATTGTGTTGCATTAAGCACACAAGAATGATTGTGCAATATGTTTTATGCTTATCTGAATTTCTAATGTGACATAATGCCATGAAACTGCGATAATCATCGGTGGCCAAATTTTTATGTGAACTACTGTATATTTTTCCAAAGACTGATTTCAAAATTGTCCACGTTATCGTGAACAGCATTTACGTACGACACGACCAAATTTCTTGAAGCAAAGTTAAATTGTCAAGTTTGTTCAAATTCTGTGCGGTTGGCATCTTTGTTTTCAACCAACATGCCGATAACAGTTAACGATATGACCCCTGGCTGCCAGGTTTAGTTATGCAAGCATTGGGTAACGGAACAGTATTTTGCGGGCGCGGTTTGTGAAGTAAATCAGTAGATTTCTATATAGTAAAAATGAATGAGGGGAAATCTTTATTTTTAATTATTAGACTATCAAAATAATTTAAATTTTTTTTTTTTTTTTTTTTTCGCAAAATTACATTGTGCAGTGTTCTTTGCCTGAATAAAATGTAATACATTGGAAACAACACAAAATTGAAATCATGGTAGAAAGAAAATTGAACAAGTTGGATTAATCTTGTGATTGATTTTGCCTCTGATAGGCCGTATCCGAATTGTATTCATGGACAGTTACCCAAACTAATTAATNTAATCTTGTGATTGATTTTGCCTCTGATAGGCCGTATCCGAATTGTATTCATGGACAGTTACCCAAACTAATTAATTCTTGCTTGTGTTCTACCGCCGTCGTAATTCTTCGTGAAGTAAGAGGAGGCTGGGTCGTTGGCAGTTGAAATCTAGTTAAGTATTTCCTGGGCGTAACTGTAACGGTCTCCGTATTATTGTTTTTGATTTTGGCTCTTTTGTTCGGTTAAGAACAATAAAGTGGNGTTTTTGATTTTGGCTCTTTTGTTCGGTTAAGAACAATAAAGTGGTGGGTGGGATTACTCCTAGTGGTTTAATTTTTGATTGCACGTTAGTAGTACCTTAATAAAATGGAGTGTTTTTTTTTGTTTTAGAGGAATAAAAAATTATCTTAAATTAAATTCCAGAATGCAGAAATTCCTGGAAAATAGTCTCAATATTTCCTCAAACAAAGCGCTGCAGCAAAGCTGTGTTCGAATTGGCATTTTAAGATGACTAAAATGTCACGTGACCCAAATTATATAGTGTACTAAAATGACTACNGCTGTGTTCGAATTGGCATTTTAAGATGACTAAAATGTCACGTGACCCAAATTATATAGTGTACTAAAATGACTACGTATTAGGTATTTTGTTGTTAGTATGTAACAAATCTTACTAAAATACGAAATTACCGAATCGCACCCATCGCTGAACAAGTGATTATCAATGGCGTCCGAATTGAATGTTGCCAAATACTAAATTGCGAATTCAAACACAACCTCGGCTAGTTCTGGCGAATGATTGCTGCTCGGGACAGAATTGTCTTTATTTTGGAGGCTTGTTTGTTAACGTTCTGCTGGAAATTTTTGTAATTTATAAATTGAATATTTTCTTGGATGTACCTACCCAGAAGAAAATTTCGTATAAGAAAATTAAAAATAAGTAAATATTAATGACGGTAGTTGGTTACTACGAAATAGGTTATACACTGAGGCGACAAAAGTCATGGGATACCTCCTAATATCGTGTCGGACCTCCTTTTGCCCGGCGAAGTGCAGCAACTCTACGTGGCATGGACTCAATAAGTCGTTGGAAGTCCCCGGCAGAAATATTGAGCCATGCTGCCTCTATAGACGTCCATAATTGCGAAAGTGTTGCCGGTGCAGGAGTTTGTGCACGAACTGACTTCTCGATTATGTCCCATAAATGTTCGATGGGATTCATGTCGGGCGATCTTGGTGGCCAAATCATTCGCTGGAATTGTCCAGAATGTTCTTCAAACCAATCGCGAACAGTTGTGGCCCGGTGACATGGCGCATTGTCATCCATAAAAATTCCATCGTTGTTTGGGTACATGAAGTCCATGAATGGCTGCAAGTGGTCTCCAAGTAGCTGAACATAACCCTTTCCAGTCAATGATCGGTTCAGTTGGACCAGAGGACCCAGTCCATTCCATGTAAAAACAGCCCACACCATTATGGAGCCACCACCAGCTTGCACAGTTCCTTGTTGACAACTTGGGTCCATGGATTCGTGGGGTCTGCGCCACACTCGAACCCTACCATCAGCTCTTACCAACTGAAATCGGGACTCATCTGACCAAGCCACGGTTTTCCAGTCGTCTAGGGTCCAACCGATATGGTCACGAGCCCAGGAGAGGCGCTGCAGGCGATGTCGTGCTGTTAGTAAAGGCACTCGAGTCGGTCTTCTGCTGGCATAGCCCAGTACAGCCAAAGTTCGCCGCACTGTCCTAACGGACACGTCCGTCGTACGTCCCACATTGATTCCTGCGGTTATTTCACGCAGTGTTGCTTGTCTGTTAACACTGACCATTCTGCGCACACGTCGTTGGTCTCGGTCATTAAGTGCAGGCGGTCGGCCACTGCGTTGTCCATGGTGGGAGGTTATGCCTGAAATTAGGTATTCTCGGCACACTCTTGACACTGTGGATCTCGGAATGTTGAATTCCCTAACCATTTTCGAAATGGAATTCCCGTGCGTCTCGCTACAACTACCATTCCGCGTCCAAAGTCTGTTAATTCCCGTCGTGCGGCCATAATCATGTCAGAAACCTTTTCACATGAATCACTTGACTACAAATGAAAGCCCAACCAATGCACTGCCCATTTATACATTTTGTACACGATACTACTGCCATCTGTATATTTGCATATTGCTATCCCATGACTTTTGTCACCTGTGTGTGTGTGTATGTATATATATGTATATATATATATATATATAATATATTTCTCTTTACAACTTCCTTGGTTACAACATAGCGAACTTGCCATACTTCAGGTTTTTGCATTCTACCTTGGGATGTCTGTATTCATATTCAATTTCACATAATTTTATCAATAACACAGTATTTACTCATCCCTAAAGCGATATTGGCAATTAGAACGCGTCTGCTTGCAGCTGAGGCGAATTACGAATTGTTCCATTACAAGCGCTGCGAAAGCGCTACGTTGGGAGTGGTGCGGCTGTATGACATGAACAGCTTAACTTTGTTTGTTGAACGCACTAATTGTCACGTTGGCGCATGAACTTTAATGTCAAGGTCTATGGCAATATCATACTTGGTGGAAGGATACAACTGACTGCAAGAAGAAACTTCGCTGAGTTTTCAAAAGGGTCGGCGAATCAGTTATAGAATACATTTTCCCACAAAAGCGTGCGACCTGTTCGGTATAAGTCAATTAAAAAATGACAAACATATAACCCAACATTGATAATTTTATGTTAATATTAATTCTTGTCTCCAGACTGAAAACCTGGCTACTATATACTAAGAGGCTGTTCAAGGTTAACTGAGCACGCTTGAATTGAAATCAATATTATGAAATGTTACTGCCCCTCCCTACCTGCATATAATTTAACTGCTAACATGCGTCCAGTAAAGTTGGTAACAACAGAAGGAAAGTAGTTCCACGACTTAACGTTGAATTAAGTATCATGTATACATTTGTAAACATTGAAGTTATTTATTTTTCTTTCTGTTTTTTTAATGCATATAAATGCAAGAACTAGACATTTTTAAAAAATATTTCATTTTCTAATAATTTTACATAGCCTCTTGACTTACGCATGGATAAAGTGAACAGGCCTAAGACAATTTTAATTTTACATACGGTGGAAAAAGTAGATCTTAAGCAGGGTTTTTCAACAGTGCTCAGTTTACTGTGAACAACCTATATTAAGGTGTCCGGTGTAACATTGTCTTGGTAGTTCAGCGTACTTGACCTGACACGTAGGCTCGGCCCATTCCAAGCAAGGCCTTGGCTTTCTTGTATACGTGGGTGACCTGACAAACGTCAATAATTCGTGTCAGGATCTGTACAGAAGCCAAGCTTCTTCCTTTGTTGTGTACACCTGCATTGTTTTTCCCTGCCGATGAATGAATCAGTCTATGAAGGTACTTTCCTTCAAGATTAGAATCAGGGCGGGGATAGGGAAACATTTTAAAAACACAATATGACTTCTTTTTTCTTACACCAGTGAAATAATCTTTTCGTCGATTTCTAGGTTTACCGAATGTAGTGCCCGTCACCAGGGCTTCTTACTTGTTTGCGGGATTTACTGTACTTTTATTACTTGCCTGTAATATGTCAGGGTGGATGTAGTGAATTTGATAAAGCCGAATATTGTAACTTCTCGTTCTCCAATACAGACGGAGAAGCATGAGTGGGGAAGGAATCGGCCATAGCATCTAGTAATAAACTATCTCACAATTCGCCTAGAGTGATTTCAGGGAACCATGGGAAACCGAAATCACGATGTTATTGTGATGGTTAGATGGGACTGTGTCCATTGCCGACCACGGAGACTAAATAAAAATCTCTCGCACACACACAGAACTCAGCAAGACAAAAGACTATTAAACCTTCTACAACACCACAGACAGATAATTAGGAAAAGCTGTTTCCTTGTCAATGAATAATATATATATGTATATAATTAAAACGACAAAAAGATAGACGAACGAATTATTATTACAAAAGGGACAGACAACGAAAGCAAACTAAAAGAAAAGACAAAATGATGACAAAAACTAAAACACCACACGAGTGAACAAAATACTGCAAAAACAATATCAGAGGACGCAGCTGAAGAATAAAACTCAAAACACACACAAAAATAGGGCAAAAAAAAAAAAAACAATGAAACACAAGTCAGGAAAAGTATTCCTTGTCAGATTATAAAACCGAATAAATCAACACTAAGAAAAACACAGGAACTACAAAAATAACCAGAGTAAATAATAGATAAACTAACAGAGAAGACACAGAACGACGAACACGACGTTTCGGAGCCTGAAATCTGTCCCCTTACTTCAGGCGAGACACTGGAAGGACAATCGCAGTAGACGTTTCCTGCTTAGGCTTAGGGCATACTTGTCCCTGTGTCCCTTTTCGCTGTCGGGGGTGATGCCTATGTTATGAATCTGGTGGTTNTTAGGCTTAGGGCATACTTGTCCCTGTGTCCCTTTTCGCTGTCGGGGGTGATGCCTATGTTATGAATCTGGTGGTTGTATCTTAACGGTTTGGAAATTACAGCCAACTATGCTTATAATTAGACTTAGTGTATACTTCACCCTGTGGCCCTTTTAGTTGTCAGGGATGATGCTTATGTTATTAATTTGGTGACTATATCTTAAAACTGTTCGGAAATGCTTATAAGTAGGCTTAGGGAATACTTGACCCTGCAGTCCTTACCCTTGTAGGGGGTGATGCCTATGTTATAAATTTGGTGACTATCTTAAACGGTTCGGAAATTACAGGCAACTATNTACCCTTGTAGGGGGTGATGCCTATGTTATAAATTTGGTGACTATCTTAAACGGTTCGGAAATTACAGGCAACTATTCTTATAAGTGAGCCTATGGCAAACTTGACCCTGCGGTCCTTTTCGGTAGCGGGGGTGAATCCTATGTTTTGAATTTGGTGACTGTATCTTAAACGGTTCAGAAATTACATTTAACTATGCTTAAAAGTGGGCTTAGGACGTACTTGACGCGTGCGTNTACCCTTGTAGGGGGTGATGCCTATGTTATAAATTTGGTGACTATCTTAAACGGTTCGGAAATTACAGGCAACTATGCTTATAAGTGAGCCTATGGCAAACTTGACCTTGCGGTCCTTTTCGGTAGCGGGGGTGAATCCTATGTTTTGAATTTGGTGGCTGTATCTTAAACGGTTCAGAAATTACATTTAACTATGCTTAAAAGTGGGCTTAGGACGTACTTGACGCGTGCGTGCATGGGCAGATCTCGCTCCGTATCGCTCAAGTGGAATGACAGAGCATGAGACTCGTCCTCGCTAAGATGCCAGAGGAAATCCCTGGGGGGAGGGGGGGAAGCAAGAGGGAGAACAGGAATCATATGCGAAAAAAACCTCGAGGGATAGAAAGTGGGACACGAGAGAGACTGGAAGGAATATGAGAAACCCCCCCCCCCAACGGAATGAAAGAACATGATGTGCTGAGGTATAGTAATGGAGCAGGAGGAAAAAATAAGGGAAATCCAAGATGACTGCTGCTGACGAGTAATGACTGAGCAGGAGGTTGCTTCTTGACATCATCTAAGATGGCAGTCGGCTTGTCCCCTTGTCACCATCCCCCATACTCTGTTCCAGAATCTACCATTTCTATATACTTACGTGAATATAGTCATAATCGTTTCGCAAAGTACCAAACACTTCGAAAGTCACGTAACTACGCTCTCGGCTTATTGTATGTTGGGCATGTCAGAATCGACCTTGCCATTAACTAGTATCCACGATTTTCGGCCAAGACACCGTGAAATACACAAAGAAACTTAAATTTTAGTTCTACGTGAATACTTGCAATTGCTGCTAATTGAAACATTACAAATGCAACTGCGTTTGTTTATTTTCGGTCACTAGCAACATTAATGTAAGTACGGAAGATAGTCACGAAGAAGTTATATGCAGTACACAATAGAGTGCTCTGAACATTGATTTTTCTCCGTACATGTGAACACACAAAAAAGTTATTCAAAACAAGGGAAACACTTTTTTTAATCGTAGTAGTACCAAATAGAGAAGAAATCTATACAGCACTTTTTTTTTATTTGTGAGAAAACCAGAGTTGCCACCAACCAGCCAGTAGATAGCACACATGTCCACCAGTATATTTAAAGGATTAAAGATTTATGTATAAACATGATCAATGCTGACAGTAAAATTTTTCTCTCTGGGAAGATTTTTTTAGTGTCATGACAAAATTAGTGATTAAAACAAACCCTAGTACGTCAAATATATGAGAAGTTGGAAATGCATGTCAAGGGACAACCTATTTTATTTAAAGTGCCATAATTTTTGATAGTTACATATCTTGAGTTAGTAATTTTTCGTACTCTCGCTTGTGTTTTTGTGATGGTGTTCGGTACTTGTTTTCAACGTGTTTGATGACTTCGTACTGTGTTTTGTCGCGTGGCTTGTGGTGGTTCAACAGCAGCAACTTGTAGACGCCCAGCAAGCCCAACAAGACATACAGGAGACCCGTCGTCGCCGAGAGAGAGAGAGAGAGAGAGAGAGAGAGAGAGNAGCAAGCCCAACAAGACATACAGGAGACCCGTCGTCGCCGAGAGAGAGAGAGAGAGAGAGAGAGAGAGAGAGAGAGAGAGAGAGTCAGTGAGAGAGTCAGTGAGAGAGAATGTGTGAGAGTTAGAGAGTGTGTGAGAGTTAGAGAGTGTGTGAGAGTTAGAGAGTGTGAGAGAGTGAGTGTGAGAGAGAGAGTGTGAGAGAGAGTGAGAGAGAGTGTGAGAGAGAGTGAGAGAGAGTGTGAGAGAGTGAGAGAGAGTGTGAGAGAGTGAGAGAGTGTGTGAGAGAGAGAGTGAGAGAGAGTGAGAGAGTGTGAGAGAGAGAGAGAGTGAGAGTGTGAGCGAGTTACATGACGTAACAGACTCCTCAACTGGGGACGATGCCGGTCTNAGAGAGAGAGAGAGAGTGAGAGTGTGAGCGAGTTACATGACGTAACAGACTCCTCAACTGGGGACGATGCCGGTCTAGTGCCAGTTTCTTGAGATATAAGTTTTGTGGACGGAGTCCGTAATTAACCTGCCTACATTTGTGGTGCAGCGCAGTATGTGTCGGTAAGATATAGGATCCCATAAACGCTCAGAGCGCCTAATTAGGAGTGAGTGAGTAAAGAGATTTCGGCGGCTCTTAACACCGAGGTCTTGAGAGTCAATAAGGGTGAAGCGTGGTATGGAGCAGCGCTGGACTGAAAGGGCGGGGGAAATGGCAGATCCCCGAGAAAACCTGCCGATCAGTGGCATTGTCCGACACGATTCCACATGTGAAAATCCGGGAGAGACCCCGCCGGGAGTAGAACCCGGTTCGCCTAGTTGGGAGGCGAGTAGTCTAACCACTACCCTGACCTGTGCGAGAGGAATTGACGTGCCGGACCGTGTCCACTGTCTCGTCTGATCGTAGTCGCGACGTTTGGGGTTCAAGGCCGTGTCGCCCGGGCTCCGGGGCTTACGCAAGCACCGCTTGGGCAACTCCTCGACCGCGTTGTGGCCGTTCACTGCGCCCCTCCACCATCATCGCAGCCTGGAGCGCACCAAGTGGGTCAATGACATCCGCGTGATGCAAAGTGGAGCATACAACTTGGAATACTAATACACTGGATTAGCAGGCCGAACCCTGTAACGAACCCAACGCACTGTTTNAGTGGAGCATACAACTTGGAATACTAATACACTGGATTAGCAGGCCGAACCCTGTAACGAACCCAACGCACTGTTTCGTTGGTGCAGCGAGTTTTATGTTTCTAGGGGTTAGCCATGTCGCCGACCATACGATTGTGACTGCTGCTACNTTTTCGTTGGTGCAGCGAGTTTTATGTTTCTAGGGGTTAGCCATGTCGCCGACCATACGATTGTGACTGCTGCTACAGCGATCGTCCGGACTTTAATTTATTAATGGTCAGATCTGACTATGTTTCCAACAGAAATATTTTGTTACGTCGTTCACTGTTATTTCCAACTTTTACAGAAGCCCTGCTAAAGTTCTACTTCCAAGATATCCTCCACTAGATAGAAACAAACCTTAGAAATTACACCAGAGGGCCAATGCAACGTAATCGTACGCACTCAATGTAATAATATTTTGCATAAGAACTATTTATTACTAGGCATTACTAACACGCTTGTACCCTATCTGTATTTATTCATATTAGTTATGAACGAAATGTAATAATTTATAGATTAAATATAATTAAAAGTTAAATTATCAAAAAATAAGGGTATTTTTTATGTTNGAACGAAATGTAATAATTTATAGATTAAATATAATTAAAAGTTAAATTATCAAAAAATAAGGGTATTTTTTATGTTACGGAAGTATAACATTTTTGTGATACATGAAATATTTAGGAAACAAACAAATGCGTCATAAATGCTGTATTTTTTCAAAGGTTTGATTAAAAAAAGTACGAAGAAACCGCGAACAGACTATATTGGATATTGCTATAAAGTTAATCACTACATCTGAACCCAAAAGAGTGATACTCATCTTACGCAGTAAGTGTGTTTGGATGATATATTAAGATAGTTCTCACTTGTTCAAACGAGTTACTTGAATACATATCACGTCCTATCAGCATCCTCTTCTTGTAAGGTTGTAATATAGGTGCAGCTTCCTCTACAAACACCTCGCATTTCCGTACAGTGTAGGGATGCCTTCACACAGCTGCAGTTCTTGCAGGACACCTTGCAGCTACACGAGACCGACTTGATAACTTTAGGTGCTGGTGATTTTGTAGAATTAATAGGATAGTGTGCATGTCGTTCGTAAGGGTCCAGCCCCATTCCATTGCGTTGACATTTTGTCCAAGCCATTTTCGAACCTGGTAGTAAGTTCGAAAGGAGTGTTCTCAGCTGCAGCAGAGGTTGGGGGAAGAAATTTTATTTCAAAGACATTCTTGCCACAGCTTTTAGTTACATTGCATTCCTGCTTTCATCCAAGCTATTAAAATTACAGCAACCATACAACTCGAGATTGGAATCCTCTCCTGATTCTATAACCTCTTTTCGGCAAGCCCCACATGCTTTGAATATTGAACGACATTACTTTTTTACGAAACTGTCCAGACTTATGGAGAATGCAAAAATGTTGACGTGTGCCTTTAAAAAAAACCTGGCAGAAGTGATATTACATCATGTCACAGCATGAATATACAGGAGCACGTTCTTAATTTCTCCAATCTGTTCGCGTATCTTGCAAATATCATTCAATGTCGTAGAGGTGTTCATACGAGAAGGTTTTTTGAAAGTAGTGGGCCTATTCTTGATTCTGGTAGTCCTAAGAGTAATATTAACAGATCAGTGTCTTGTCCAATGACAATTACAGATGTCTGGCTAATCACCTTTGGAGACACTAATGGCTTTTTATATGATATCGACATCTGCCTCGTCCTCAGTCATTGGCGTGTGGATACGTTTGTTAGTCAGCTTCAGAACAAGCATATCACAAGTAGTTTCTGATATTTTCAACTAAACTCATTTTCAAAATGAAATTTTGGTGGCGCATAGCTCCCTTAATAATTACTTTAGGGGATAAGTTATACATGCATTTTCGTCTTATTTTTGTAAGTTTTTCCCCATGCTTCAGAAACACGTGCTATATTAGAATATGGTATTCCTAAAAAAAACTTAAATTTTATCTTTCGTTTTTTTAAAATAATACTTTTAAATCATTATATTTACTAATAACTGACTACTTCATTAAAATCAAGTTAATTTCTAGTAGTTTGTGGATTGGTTGAACATAAGACGTGTACGTTCACTATGAACCACACATTTTTGTAAACATTCTATGCAAACGTCGCTTGCGTACACAGGAAGAGGGAGCATGTTTTGTTCACGTGGGCTGTATCTTCAACTGGAGCAGCGCCCAACTAAGGGCTGTCGCGTTCTTGTTACCGGAAGTGGCGCTCAAGTTGCTGCGACCAGGTAGGTCGACTGGCTGGTGCAACAACTTCAGCACCTGGGTGTTAGGTGCCAGCATCTACACCACATGAGGCGAAACAGCTGCAGGATATACACACCATGTACGACGTGTTTGGTTGTTTCCTAAACATGCCATGTATTGCGAGCGTTCTATGCTTCTTAACATAACATTATTTTTTGTTAATACGAAGTTTTACTTATATTTTGTCTGTAAATTATAATATTCCATCTATAATTAATACGAATAAAAACAGTGAGAAAATAGTGTGTTGGTAATGCCTGCTAACAAATAGTTCTTAATGCAGAATGCTATTAGAATGAGTACGCACGAATGCGGTGCGTTGGCCCTTTGGTGGAATTTTCTAGACTCGGTTAAGCTTTGTTTGGACGAGGCGGAAGAATTTCCTGGAAGTAGAACTTTAGCAGGGCTTCAGAAAAGTTGAAAGTACCTGTGAATGGACTATAATACCCCGGCGAGTGGAAATAATCTGCNGTGGAAGAATTTCCGGGAAGTAGAACTTCAGCAGGGTTTCAGAAAAGTTGAAAGTACCTGTGAATGGACTATAATACCCCAACGAGTGGAAATAATCTGCGCGAATTTGCAAAAGTACGAGTTCGAAACTTGCGCGGAATGACATCTGCGCTGAATGAATCTAGGGAGTCTGAAATTATAACGGTAGTAAATATTGATATGTGAAGGCTAATAAGTGAAGGGAAGGGATGGTGTGAAACATGTTAGGAATATAACCTAACCAGCAGGCGGTGTTCCTAGAAACTACATCTTAAGAGTTGATAATTTGTTGAAGTAATAAATCAAATATTTATGTACATAAGTANCGGTGTTCCTAGAAACTACATCTTAAGAGTTGATAATTTGTTGAAGTAATAAATCAAATATTTATGTACATAAGTAAAAAATATTAGTCGTGACACGTACAGTTTATCCACGTTAGTCACTAGGCCACTGATCATGATGTTACTCGTATATCGTGCACACGCGAATGCCAATCTGTGTAAGAATTCCCAACTCCAGCGAACGATCCATACGAACATGTAGCACCTATGTACACCACAAGCGAGCAAACTTGCGATAGGATGTTCACGGTAAAGTGAGCACTTTTGAAGTGAACCTTTGAAAAAAGGCACTGCCCGTTAACTCAATATGNGAACGAAATGTAATAATTTATAGATTAAATATAATTAAAAGTTAAATTATCAAAAAATAAGGGTATTTTTTATGTTTACGGAAGTATAACATTTTTGTGATACATGAAATATTTAGGAAACAAACAAATGCGTCATAAATGGTGTATTTTTTCAAAGGTTTGATTAAAAAAAAGTACGAAGAAACCGCGAACAGACTATATTGGATATTGCTATAAAGTTAATCACTACATCTGAACCCAAAAGAGTGATACTCATCTTACGCAGTAAGTGTGTTTGGATGAGATATTAAGATAGTTCTCACTTGTTCAAACGAGTTACTTGAATACATATCACGTCCTATCAGCATCCTCTTCTTGTAAGGTTGTAATATAGGTGCAGCTTCCTCTACAAACACCTCGCATTTCCGTACAGTGTAGGGATGCCTTCACACAGCTGCAGTTCTTGCAGGACACCTTGCAGCTACACGAGACCGACTTGATAACTTTAGGTGCTGGTGATTTTGTAGAATTAATAGGATAGTGTGCATGTCGTTCGTAAGGGTCCAGCCCCATTCCATTGCGTTGACATTTTGTCCAAGCCATTTTCGAACCTGGTAGTAAGTTCGAAAGGAGTGTTCTCAGCTGCAGCAGAGGTTGGGGGAAGAAATTTTATTTCAAAGACATTCTTGCCACAGCTTTTAGTTACATTGCATTCCTGCTTTCATCCAAGCTATTAAAATTACAGCAACCATACAACTCGAGATTGGAATCCTCTCCTGATTCTATAACCTCTTTTCGGCAAGCCCCACATGCTTTGAATATTGAACGACATTACTTTTTTACGAAACTGTCCAGACTTATGGAGAATGCAAAAATGTTGACGTGTGCCTTTAAAAAAAACCTGGCAGAAGTGATATTACATCATGTCACAGCATGAATATACAGGAGCACGTTCTTAATTTCTCCAATCTGTTCGCGTATCTTGCAAATATCATTCAATGTCTCAGAGGTGTTTATACGAGAAGGTTTTTTGAAAGTAGTGGGCCTATTCTTGATTCTGGTAGTCCTAAGAATAATATTAACAGATCAGTGTCTTGTCCAACGATATTTACAGATTTCTGGCTAATCACCTTTGGAGACACTAATGGCTTTTTATATGATATCGACATCTGCCTCGTCCTCAGTCATTGACGTGGGGATACGTTTGTTAGTCAGCTTCAGAACAAGCATATCACAAGTAGTTTCTGATATTTTCAACTAAAGGCATTTTCAAAATGAAATTTTGGTGGCGCATAGCTTCCTTAATAATTACTTTAGGGGATAAGTTATACATGCATTTTCGTCTTATTTTTGTAAGTTTTTCCCCATGCTCAGAAACACGTGCTATATTAGAATATGGTATTCCTAAAAAAAACTTAAATTTTATCTTTCGTTTTTTTTAAATAATACTTTTAAATCATTATATTTACTAATAACTGACTACTTAATTAAAATCAAGTTAATTTCTAGTAATTTGTGGATTGGTTGAACATAAGACGTGTACGTTCACTATGAACCACACATTTTTGTAAACATTCTATGCAAACGTCGCTTGCGTACACAGGAAGAGGGAGCATGTTTTGTTCACGTGGGCTGTATCTTCAACTGGAGCAGCGCCCAACTAAGGGCTGTCGCGTTCTTGTTACCGGAAGTGGCGCTCAAGTTGCCGCGACCAGGTAGGTCGACTGGCTGGTGCAACAACTTCGGCACCTGGGTGTTAGGTGCCAGCATCTACACCACACTGAGGCGAAACAGCTGCAGGATATACACACCATGTACGACGTGTTTGGTTGTTTCCTAAATATGCCATGTATTGCGAGCGTTCTATGCTTCTTAACATAACATTATTTTTTGTTAATACGAAGTTTTACTTATATTTTGTCTGTAAATTATAATATTCTATCTATAATTAATACGAATAAAAACAGTGAGAAAATAGTGTGTTGGTAATGCCCGGTAACAAATAGTTCTTAATGCAGAATGCTATTAGAATGAGTACGCACGAATGCGGTGCGTTGGCCCTTTGGTGGAATTTTCTAGACTCGGTTAAGCTTTGTTTGGACGAGGCGGAAGAATTTCCTGGAAGTAGAACTTTAGCAGGGCTTCAGAAAAGTTGAAAGTACCTGTGAATGGACTATAATACCCCGGCGAGTGGAAATAATCTGCGCGGATTTGCATAAGTACGAGCTCGAAACTTGCCCTGAATGAATCTAGGGAGTCTGAAATTATAACGGTAGTAAATATTGATATGTGAAGGCTAATAAGTGAAGGGAAGGGATGGTGTGAAACATGTTAGGAATATAACCTAACCAGCAGGCGGTGTTCCTAGAAACTACATCTTAAGAGTTGATAATTTGTTGAAGTAATAAATCAAATATTTATGTACATAAGTAAAAAATATTAGTCGTGACACGTACAGTTTATCCACGTTAGTCACTAGGCCACTGATCATGATGTTACTCGTATATCGTGCACACGCGAATGCCAATCTGTGTAAGAATTCCCAACTCCAGCGAACGATCCATACGAACATGTAGCACCTATGTACACCACAAGCGAGCAAACTTGCGATAGGATGTTCACGGTAAAGTGAGCACTTTTGAAGTGAACCTTTGAAAAAAGGCACTGCCCGTTAACTCAATATGTTACCGTGCTCACGGGCATGCAAGCTCCCAGTTAAGTTGGCAGTGAACTAAGTAAAACAGTTGTCGTTGACGTTGTGTTGCGAATATATTGTTGGCATTTTGTTTTTTTTTTTAAATTATTTTAAGTTTTCATTTGACTGACTCATGAATTAAGTCATTAGACTCATGTCAGTGTAAATTTTATATGTAGAGGAATTATACTATATGAAGAAAAAGTAGATCTGGGCTGCCAAAAGTGTTCATTTAACCGTAAACAACAGACAGTGTACTAATTGCAGCTATCTGTCNTTACCGTGCTCACGGGCATGCAAGCTCCCAGTTAAGTTGGCAGTGAACTAAGTAAAACAGTTGTCGTTGACGTGTTGCGAATATATTGTTGGCATTTTGTTTTTTTTTTTTTTAAATTATTTTAAGTTTTCATTTGACTGACGCATGAATTAAGTCATTAGACCCATGTCAGTGTAAATTTTATATGTAGAGGAATTATACTATATGAAGAGAAAGTAGATCTGGGCTGCCAAAAGTGTTCATTTAACCGTAAACAACAGACAGTGTACTAATTGCAGCTATCTGTCACGAGAATGTAACGAATCTAGCAAGTGGGAGGGGGATATGCCTATGGGAACATACTGTTTGTAACCACATCTGCAACTGTAGCTTGTTCGCTATCCTTTCGGTACTTTTTAAAATCACTTTTTTTTTAATGCTGGCCTTAAACTGTGCATACAGTAGTCTCGTGTAAATTCTAACTGGCATATGCACAATAGTCGTTAGCGGATTATGAAAAATATCTCGTATTAACCTCTTGTTAAACGCGTAATGTTCAAAGGCAGAGGCAGCTGAAGTAGCCTAAGTTGATTTACACACATACAGTAGCGTTAAGAATTAACGTGATAGTAACATGTTTATCTCGTTATTTCACAGAGTTAATAGGTCCATCACAGTGTTAATGTGTATATACGGTGAGAGCATACAACTGGCAGAAAGTAAAAACAAAGCGGGGCTTTCGGAAGAGCTCGATTAACCGTATACCAGCTATCAGAGCACTTTAGTTCCTTCAACAAGATTACATCACTAGAATTTAAATAGTTTATGCTAGTTCTGGAGTTTGGTTGCCGCTCCCCTGGCAACAGGTTGCAAAGCTGTTCTGTAAAATTTTCCTCTTCGGACTTTGATTTTTTAGCCGTGCCGAAAGCCGCCACGTTACCAACTATACCTCTAAAGCTGCTTCAAACGGCGCAAAATGTATTTCGTACGAGGCCTATCTCCTGCGAGAATATCAGGAAAAATAGCATGAGAGAATAATCTACAGATCAAACTTGCAGTAAAATACCTCCTTGTGTGAGAAAAGTTGATTGATGGCCACGTAATAATCATTACTTTAATAATTAAATCTCATGAATACACGCTGTTTTATAGTAATGGCTGTTAAATAGAACAGAATATTTATTGTACTCGTCCAGCAATCTCACGATGCTATCTGAACTCCATTCCATTTCCAAGAGTTCTTCACAATGAATATATTTTTGCTTGGTTCCTCTTCTCTGCTCTTCTCCTACATCTCTGGTGGTCACATGACTATAGTATATTCGCGGTATTTTCACACATTTTCAATCAAACCCTTGAAAAATAACCCCATGTAGGCCCTATTTTGCTTGTTTCCTAAATACGCTACGTATCACAGGCGTTTTATACTTCTGTCAACGTAAAAGTATCTTNTTGGTTCCTCTTCTCTGCTCTTCTCCTACATCTCTGGTGGTCACATGACTATAGTATATTCGCGGTATTTTCACACTTTTTCAATCAAACCCTTGAAAAATAACCCCATGTAAGCCCTATTTTGCTTGTTTCCTAAATACGCTACGTATCACAGGCGTTTTATACTTCTGTCAACGTAAAAGTATCTTATTTTTTATTAAATTAGACTTTAACTTGTATTTTATCAATAAATTATATCTTCCTTATAATCAATGCTAATAAAAACAGTGAGTAAATAGGTGCGTTGGTAATGCCCAGTTCACATGCAAAATATTACAGAACTGAGTGCGCACAAACGCGGCGCGTCGTCCCTTTGATGTAATTTTCTAGTCTTGGTTAAGCTTTGTTTGCACGAGGCGGAGGAATTTACTGAAAGTAGAACTTCAGCAGGGTTTCAGGAAAGGCGGAAGTAACCGTGAATGGACTGTAGCAGAGAACAACGAATATAATCACTCGTTTCGTGCAAAACTCTCGTGAAAATAGGACGTGCTCTATCTTCTGCTTTCATTAGAGATCTGCCTCGCACGAGATTTTCTCGCCTGATAAATAGTATGAGAGTGCCATCGTGCACCAGCTTTGCATGCATTTTGCGTCGTTTAAAAGCTGCTTAAGGGTTCTGGGAATACAGTCACAAGTACTTGCTGGGGTGTTCTTTCTTCATTCTCGCAGAGGCATCGCGCGCTTGTACCACGAAGCGGGACCGATGATTGCCTCGAGACGTTCCCGCGCAGTGTCGCCAACTCAGTCGAGGAAGAAATCGGTAGACGTTGCTGGAAAAATCCGTAGATTTCGGTAGCCAGTATAGCAAAGTGCAAAAATTGAGAAAAAATGATTTACAGTAGCAATGGGTAGTAATCCTAATGACATGAAAAGTAATATAATGCAATGGAATGTGTCGTTACCATTGCTGTTTTCTTTGTAGACTTTTTATTTTTAATATGTGTGCATTTCCACTTTTTTTTTTACTGACACGTACATAGGTGCGTCAATTAGGTAGCTGTTTGGCGTACGTGCGGCTTTTTTTAATTTAATAAAATATTGTTTACTTTTGTGTATTGTTACAACTTGTTTACAATCAAGCGTTTTCTGTTTTTGACTGCCGCTACTACGGCCACAGCGACTTTCAATATATGCTTACCGCATAGAAAAGGGAGACACGTACCAGACACAATTTCATAAATCAAATTTATTTACTGATTGACGTATTATTTGACAAAAGGAACAAAATTCGATAGACATGAAATTATTTCGGTATTTCGTTAGACAAAGGTAGGTTTCGGTATAACTACCGAATATCTGTAGGGTTAGCAACACTGTTCCTTTGGCAGGACACTGCGGGGTTCACAATCGGAAAACCTAGGCACAGAGCACATGGCTTAACAGAAGAACATTCACACGACCCGAAATATTGTGCGAAATTGATTCTTAGTTGAATACTTATGCATTATTTTTAGCCAATGAAATTTTGCGACGAGTCTGACGTTAATTGGTGGTATTGGTAAATAATGAATGTTTCGGCTGTCTCTACACACACAAAATGTATTTTTGGAACATGACAATGATTTAAAATAATGGGGTTTTTTTTACTTTTCTTTAAAATCCTGCTTTTGCAATCGTAAAAATGTGGACAGCCTTTAAAACGTTTTACTAGTACAATTTCGCCTGTTCTTTTCTCTAAATTTATATCTTGCGACATTTCTTCTTTTCTGAAACATAATTATGTTCCTCCATTTTAGATAACAACTTCCTCAAAAATTTATACTCTGCTGTGATTGGCTGTTGTCCCATGCTCCCGCATAAGAAATTAAATACAATCATTTCCTTTGTGCACTATGCACTGTTAAAAATTTCCATATATTTACGGACACTTTTACGGAAATATACAATAAGTATACGGAAACGCAATCCGTAAATACTAAAAACGGAAATGGACTCTGTAAATACAATATACGGAAAGTCTCCATATTTCATATTCGCTTCAGGTTCCGGTAACGAACAATGTCGAGTCCACACGAAGCTTTCTTCGCCACTGTAACCAGAAAAATAGTTTCTGCGGCAGTTACTATATCCACGCCACTTATACATATTCCTTCAAACAGAAAAAATAGCATCAGGCGTCTGTAAGATTTAGCAACACTTAAACTACGCAAACTTTAATGACCACTAAAAAAGTTGCTTAAGTCGTTACATAAAACACCACAATTATGCTTGCAATGGTACAAGAAGAATGCAGTGAACGGTTAGAAAAACAGGAAGTGCAGAAAACTAACGAGAAAATTTACGGAAAGTTCTGCGAGATATTACGGAAAGTCGGTTTTTTTGAAAAGCAACGTGTTCGTAATTTTACGGAGAGTTTGCGAAGATTTGTGGAGAATTTTTTACCAGCACTTTTCCGTAAAATGAGTGAGAATTAATTTTTTTTGACTGTGTGTCAGGACTTATCATGCACACGGGCTGTTATGCGCAGTTGGTAATCAATTTGTGTCGAAAACATGCCGGTAAGTTCTTGTTCTACGGTTACTGTTACCGTACGGTTTACATCCCAGATAGTGCAAAAAGGCGCATACATCGTAATAAATTACTGTAATGTTCGTAACGTGTGAAAGAGGACTGTTTGGAACCTGCGCTGATAAATTTTTTTTCTGCATAGCCACGTGTCTTAAAAGCCGGACTAATGAACTAATACTGACAACGAATAAATCAAATGAAGGATGAAAGTATTTGTCGCCAAGCTATCTTAATATAGCTTAATATCGCATATTCGTATGGCGCCGTATAGGAGACAGGAATGAAAACCAAAACACAAATAAATGCATTTGGATTACCGTTATAAAATAACAAGGTACTCGTGGGTGTCATAAACCCTCCTTACGAACCCACATCGTAATTTAAAACGAAATGCGAAACAAAGATTAGTAGTCAAATTGCTGAATTTACCATCGCGTTGAGAATTTAAAAGTCCGCCATTGTCCGTTCGTAACCTCTGCCACCAGCTTCCACGCCGTGTTACTGACCTGGTACAGCACCAGAAATAAAAGCACATGAAACTTGTCTGAAAATACAGTTCGGAGGATTCTCCAGCGGACGTGCCAGCGAAGACGAAGTTTGCCAAGAACCAGAGAACGGCAGTCGTCGAGACGATACACGCTGTTCCGAGTTTATTTTTGTCGGCGCGAAACAGTAGAATAGCGTCGAGCAGCTCGCATGTTGAAACCGCGTGGCCTGAAAAATGTTCGCAGCTAGGTCGCGTCCGATCAAACATTTTTGAAGTTCACCCTTGAAAAAAAAAAGTTCATAAATTCATGTATTTCATCGTAAAAACTGACTGCCATACTCAGATTAATGTTGGCAATAACTTACGAAATGTAATTTTAAGGGTCATATGCATAGTATGATGCAGTACAGTCGAAGTGAAACTTCAACTTACAGAATTTTTAAGCAGTCTATATTATGTATCCTCAACGTTTACTTAACCTTCAGCTGTTCATGTAACTTATTTTAAGTGAAATGCATACTTTGACTCCAATGCAAAACGAATGCACTTATGGCCCCCGATAGTTTAACACAAGGAACATGCAAGTATAAAACAACTAATGAGCCTACTTTTCATTTACATGAGTGCAAATAAATGTTAGTGAAATTTTCTTAAAAACTTAGATGGAGGCAGGCGTTGACGTCTCATTGACAGCATTATCATTAGAGATGGAACCAGAAAAATGCGAAACAGTACCAAGTCAGTTAAAATACACGAGTGACCTACCAGGGATCAGAATAAAAAAAAAAACTCGTAAAATTAAGCTAGCGTGCAATAAACTGCATCATGGAGGTAGGATTCGGAGCATCAATTTCGGATGTAGGCCTAATCAGTCTAATGTTTTGAATGACAGGATTCACTAACCTAGAATATTTACACGGCCATCATTTTGAAAATATGTGTCTCAGCCACAAAAAAAAAAACAGAAATTTACATTGCCTACCATAACGCTACTTAAGTAGAAAATTAGGTGGGAATCGGTTGATAGGTCTCCAAGATATGGCGTAAAGCCTCCATTGATCGTTGACGATCTTCATAAATGGAGGACAAAAAGTGAATGCATTATCGGATTCGCTGATTGTCATAGATAAACTATGCAAAGTTAAATTTAAATCTGTTTCCGAGTTTCGTAGATATAGCACACTAAGCTAAAATATTTGTATAAGCGCCATTCGGAAAATAAGAGACTTACACACTTAAAACACACAAATTAATACGGCCTACCACTCTACAACTTCTTCACCAAATTGTAAAGAAATCTGTTGATTGGTTCCCGAGATACGACAGAAAAAATGCATTCTTTCATGTGGGTCCCGCTTACAAAATGGCGGAGAAATAAGGTTTTGCATAAACAATTTTGATGGATAAAATTAATATTGTCAGCATAAAAGTTAAGTTGAAACTTGTTTTGTATTTTCGTAGATAAAAAATTCTGAGCTAAAATTTTAAATGGCCGCCATTTTGGAAATGTGTGTCTGACATACCTAAAACATACCAGTTATCATCTACTGCAGTACTACTTGTTTGCAATTTTTGGTAGGAATCGGCCAATTAAATGTTTCCTGATATATGAGAAAATTTTATTTATTCGTTTTGTACTATCTTACAAAATGGAGGACAAAAGAGTCTCTGTGCAGACACATTTGATCCTTGTTATATACACTCCCACCATACAAAGTTTCATTGAAATTGTTTACATGGTTTCGAAGATATAGCATTATATGCTAAAATAGCAAGAAGGCCGCCATTTTGAAAACAAGTGTCTAGCATATTTGAAACACATTTGTACATGTCAACTGCTGCAGCTACTTGTTTCCCAAATTTGGTAGTAATCTGTGAATTGTTTTCCGCGATATTACACAAAGACTTAATTAATTCATTTTGCTATCTTTTAAAATGGCTTACAAAAGTGATTTTTTTTTGGCTTATATGATACTTGTAATATATACTGTTGGCGTTTAAAATTTGGTTGAAATTCGTTAAACGGGATGGTAGTTATACCAAATAAATCTAAAATGTTAAAGTTGCCGCCATTTTGAAAATAAGTGCTTATTTAAGGTTAAATACTTACAATTAGCTGTCCTGTTATAGTATAACCTACGTGCCAAATTTGGCGAAAATTGGCTGAGTAGCTTTTGATATATAACAAAAACTTTATTTTTTCATGTGGCGCTCTCTTCTAAAATGGCGGACCGCTATCTTCCAAAATGGCGGACCAACGATAATATTTACATCTTAATTAGATGCTTACAACTTGCGCTGTCAGCATACAAAATTTGGTTTAAATGGGTTGAATGGTTTCCTAGATATGACATATCACCCATAAATATTAAAAATAAGTTCCCAGCATGGTCGAAAACTATAAAAGTCAGCTGTCCTTACTTAGTACTATATGTGTACCGAGTTTGGTGAAATTCGGTTCACGCGCTCAAAAATTGAAAAAAGGGGGGAGACACACGCACACGCACACAGTCAGGAAAGTGATCTCGTAAACCTTTCTTTCCTTTGGAAAGTAGGCTAAAAAGGCTGTTCACGTTAAAGTGAGCACTTTTTAAGGCCCTTCCTGCAGGCATGATAACCAANCGTTAAAGTGAGCACTTTTTAAGGCCCTTCCTGCAGGCATGATAACCAAATAAATAATTATACTCTATGGTGGCCTTAGACGTTTAATTTTGAGAGCTTTAAAAAGTATACACTGTTAGCAATTTTATATTAATAATTGGCGAAAGTATACAAATAAACTGAAAGTACCGAAAGCCGCCGCGTCCCCAGCGGTAATTCGGGGCTTAAATGGTCGCCTAAAACTATGCAGGTACCATGAAAACTAAACACAAGCGGTGAGGTACCAGAGAATATAAAATGTAAGGTGAGCCCCTGACAGGGCTTTCTATGGGCATAACTTAACCCTTTCTGACCCACTTAAATTTACAGTTTCAGGTATTGCAAGCAAAACATTTCATGATGCGTACTGTACTTAAGTCGACACAACACTTGTATCGTTGTCACAGCAAATGAGCTGTAGGCTATATGTTCCGCTACAGTTATGTGAATTAATTATGACCTAGACCAGCAAGACAGTTTGCGATTCATTTACCAACAGGTATGAGCATTGGCCATTAAGCTTCGCAGTGTGCAGTACACACAAAAAACGACCTACTCGTACTGAATGTACGCATTTGTGTACGTTGGTTCAGAATGGTTTAAAATATCTTTAGGTGTGTCACCCAAATAAATGCTACTCTTATACCATGAACGGATTAAAAACGAGAAAACTTTATGCTATACATTTTTTCACCGACCTAGGTTCAACGGTTCTACCAATATTAGAACACAGAATAAATTGCAAACTTTCATTTGATGACTGCAGAAAACTGGCATGACGTCTCCAGCAGTCTTTATTTGATAGGAAATATGTATTATTGAATTCGTCGTTTATTCGCAGTTACTTTACACCAACATGCGTTCAAAAGAGTGTGAATAATAATTGTGAAGATTATTACTTTATGAATAATTACATGCTTATTTTGATAAAATATAAACGCTGCACGATCTAACAGACGTGAAGGTTGCTAAAGAAGACTGTGCTACCACCGTCAGAGTTAAAATAAATAATCAAATCAAGTACGCGTTTCTACAATATCTGAAGAGAGAAACTACAAGTTTTGTTTATTGTTTATTTGCGCGATGTGCAACTGTCTACTGAATATTTTGTATGATTACTAGACAATTTGTTTTTAAATGCCAAAGTCGTAAGACCGTGAATTACTGGTCTCTGGTTTATTGCAATGGTTAAAATGGTGGCTTCTGTAGCTCTTGTGCACATTAGGGCGACCGTACTCGTAATGTAGTGAGTGGGTCGAGTCGTTTCCTTTCGTCCGGGAAGATCCAGCATCGATCCCGGCTTTGACCTTCGGAATTTTTCCAATGGTTGGTAAGCCTGGCTCTGCCTCTACTGATCCAGTGTGGGATTCCTTCCTCATGGAGATAAGAAGTTAGAGGAGTCATCTCACGTGTTCTGTGAAGCCGAAATCTAAATGACACGCCCCTTTTGAATACCAAAACAAAGCATTGGCGTACCGACTACAGAAATTTTAGTTGCATGATCTGAACTCTTTTCGAAGAATTTTCCTCATGTCGCTGTGTTCCGCATATGTTAGACGAACAGTGTCTAAAAATATGACTAAAATTTCGTTTATAAAGATGCGTTTGTGTTTTTGCCCTACACTTTTCTGTTATATAGTAAATGTTTCTTTGCAAAAATATTATATTTTCGATTTATCTGAACGTAATCAGCTTTTTATGTACTTTCTTTTTACTGACTTGGATAATTAATATAACTTTCTGGCGAGTCTGGTGTTAAACAGTATGCTTGTTAATATTATTCTATAGAAATTCTATAACCTGGCATGATACTGGTATTTAGTTGCACATTAAATCTATATTCGTCTTTAAGAATTTTAATAGTGTTTTAATGTTTCAGAATGGGATCACAGAAACGATAAACATAATTTATGGTGTAGAGATGAGATCTCAACACACAATTTACTGGTGTCTCTACAATATGGCGTGTATGGATTTTCAATACAATGGAACCCAATCCTGATAAGATTTCTGGTAGTTTGGCAATATTTTTTTTACCCTAAACGGTAGCTAAAACCAACAGGTAAAATGCAAAGTATCAGCACTGACTGAGAATTTACGAGTGCTTACATGGGCTTTTTATTTTTTAGCTCATGGATTGGCACGGTGGCTAACAGAACATAACGAAACATCTAATATTAGATACTTGGCGAATTCTCAGGTGCTAGACATAATTTCGTTTATCATATAAAAAAATATCTAAGAGATTCAAGCTTGTGCAACATAGTGATTTCACAATCCCTTAAATGTAATATATATATATATATATATATATATATATATATANAAAAAAAAAAAAAAAAAATGCGTGACTGGAGTGAAAGAAAAACACAATCATAGATACAATTTTCGTAGCAGAGGGTCTTGCCAGACTCTTATCTTATAATTGTAATTAAATTGTTAAATTTTGGGTGGAATAAGTACTCAATAATATACAAAAACCTCGTAATCAAATAAATGTACAAATTATTATTTTAAAACTATGATCTATGGGACTGTGTGGCAACTGAAAAAAATAAGCTGAACGCCTTAGGAAAACGTATACAGCATTATTTTTTTATCCAAACATGCAAATTGGTGTATCATTTCTGCTCTGTCATTGTCGAAAATTTCTCGTGTCTAATTGTATTTAATGTAAATTAAGAAAATTAGTTGTAGTACCTAGTACACTTAACGTTTCTGAAAATTCAACACGAAGAAGGATACGTGTGATTGAAATGAACTTTATACGACAGATTAGGTTAATGACAATATACAATTGATTAGGAATACAGAACTGTACATGATTCCTGTCCTTGAGAATTAAGTATGGCATGAAGTCCCCACGCGCTGCTATCAGAGCCCCTAAATGTCGTGGCATGGAATCAAAGAGGACCTGAATATGTTCCTGGGGAATCTCCCTCCACGCGGTTTGTATGCGAGTCCACAAAGCATCAACAGTGGTTACTGGAGGACCGTGACGAACAAGTCGCCGACCAACCATATCCCAGACATGTTCGATAGGCGACATGTCAGGCGAACGTGCAGGCCAGGGAAGCAGTGGTACCCGTAGTTCATTGAAGAAGGTTTGTACATTCCTCGCCACATGTGGTCGATCATTTTACTGCTGAAATATGACGTGTGGAGTCGCCTGAAGGAGGGGCAGTACCTCGGGCTCTAAAACCTCCCTGATATAGCGGTTGCTGTTCAGGCTGCCCTCAATACGTAGGAGTCGAGATCGCATGTTGTATCCAATGGCGCCCCGAACCATCACACTTGGCGTTTGTCCGCTATGCCGCTCCACAATGCTGGCTGCCAGATTGCGGTCACCACGGTAGCGTCTAAGGCCGAGATTACGATGAATTCACGTAACACGTTCACGTGTACGTAAAATGTGGTCTTTTTGGTTAGTATTTTAGTGAATAAAAATGAAGGGGATAAGTTTTGTCGCTTTTCAGATTGAAAACTCAAAATTATTGATGTACAGATTGAAAACTCAAAATTATTGATGTACAGATTGAAAACTCAAAATTATTGATGTACTGGCGTATTTGTATTTTAATATTGATGTGGCAAAAATATTTTACGAAAGTATGACGTTCGTGATTCATACAAACTTTCAAAAGTTAGATCGCCATAACCCCAAGAACAAAATGTCTCTGGGTGTTTTAGCCACGTCTTTTGTGTATATGGAATAATTTGTGTGTAATAATCTTGATCTGCAGTGAAAATTACAATTTTGTTTAATGAAATAGGTCTACAAAAATTTCAGACTTAGTAGTAAACATTAAGTATTCTATTCAAGCACTTTATAATGCTTCACATGGGCACTTAACCTTTGTGCATTGAATGAAAATGTCGGGGACAGCTTTGTTGCTTTTCTGATTGGAAACTCTCGAAATTCATGTTATACAGGCGTACTTGTGTTTAATATTGATGTGGCAAGAACAGGTTGCAACGACGTTCGTGATTTATTATACAAACTTTGAAAACAACTAGGACATCGTCATAACTTCAAGAACGAAATGTGCCTGGGAGATGTAGTCACGTTTTTCGTATACATGGAATAAATCTTACGTAATAAACTTTCATCTGCAGATAAAATTAAAATTTTGTTTAATGAAATCAGCCTAATATAAGTTTCAAACTTAACGGCAAACATTGTGTATTTCACGCATACAGTTTCACACCTCTGAGAAACACAAAGACCAATGTCATAAAAATCGTTTATTAACAAAAAATAATTCTCCTTCGTCTTATTATATCTCTCGTTCTCGCTAGTTTTCATCTCACAACGCGTTCATTCTGTGTTGTTTATTTTATACCCACTTAAAACAGTGTCTCAATGTTTTTTGCGTGCCTTTTGTTACATTAGTGAGGTTTGAAAATTTAATTTTCACCCTTGAAAAAGATAGCAGCACCATCTCAGACGGCGTCCGACGCCGACTGATTATCGCTCAATTGTCAAACAGTAAGTACAGCTCGTCGCAGCGCATTGCATCGCACAACTCATCGCTGTATTGCGGAAGCAGCTTTAGGGTGTTGTTTGGATAAGTGAACGATCGAAAAATGCGTGGCGCATATCAGCCTGCCGACATTGCGCTACATCTCACGATCATGTCGCGGAATACTTGCATTCCAAACAGGCCCGTGCACAAGATTTGTAGATGGGAGGCGTAGTTATGGTAGGGATAAAGTTGTATCAACTTTGTCTGCAGCTTCACAATTTAACACAATTTTCTGGCACAGCCCGGTTGTAAAAATATTTGACAACCGAATACCATCAATTTTTCGAGGATAATTAAAACTCATGATCGGCGCAGTTTGTTTATAATCATAAAAAAAAAAGTTCAGTTTTTGATTTATCTCTTGCAACTTTATGGGAGGGGTTTAACCCCCCCNCGCACGACCCTGATCGCAAGAATAATCCACAGAATAATACAGAGACTGCCTGTTATCTCCAAGGTGATGAAAGGCGACAAATAATTCGTAGATGATCGGCGGACTATGAATACAGACAGGGCCTTCGCACCTCTGAATCAGCTGAGTTGTGACCGGTTGTGAGAGGACGAGTGGAACAGAGTTGGAAAGAGAGCGTCGAGTCCACAGTGCAGTGGGATGCGGAGATCGTTACTTTGCTGTGAACGCGAGTGTTGGGAATTCACTGCAGCGATGGAGTGCGTGCACGCAATTGTGGGTGGATTGCGAGTATATTGGCGGCGTGAGACCACTACCTGATAGTGCGTCACGACTGGAAGTACTCGTGGGTGTTCCAGTGGAATCCTGGAGATTGCAATACACCCTTGCCTGTGTGGAGGTGGAAAGTGCTTAGCGAGACACAAATCCCAGCATTGTTTGATGTTAAGTATAACATATTTACAGTGTTTTTTTTTTNTGGAAAGTGCTTAGCGAGACACAAATCCCAGCATTGTTTGATGTTAAGTATAACATATTTACAGTGTTTTTTTTTTAACGAGACTAACTTTATTCCTTTCTTTTATAATTGCGATGATTGTTTTCTTGTGGTGAGTTTCATTGTGGTTGAATTCACCAGGATAATATAGTAAAAGCTTTGTTGTAAAAATTTATTGTGTTATTTATTTTTACCTGTAATCGTAAATAAATGATAGANGTAATATAGTAAAAGCTTTGTTGTAAAAATTTATTGTGTTATTTATTTTTACCTGTAATCGTAAATAAATGATAGAAAATCGATGTAGTCACTTAATTTTATTAAAGTAAGACGTTGGAACTGGCACGAACATGGCACGAACCTGGTTAAACTCGTATATTAATCACATAAAATCGCGAGGTTACATAATTCCGGTATTAAAATTATTTTGTGAATTTTATCCTAAAATTAACAAAGTTGGTAAACATAACAAGAGCTGTTTGCATTACTTATAAAATACAATAAAGTTAAGTTAAAATTACACATTGAAATGCTTGCTGGTGGGCATCACTCATTAAAAGTGAAGCATAAAACTGAATGTCTGCAATATTCACATTCATATCATCATCCACAATCGGGAACACGTAACAATTTTCCACTGATTTGGAGCATTTCCGAAAAAAAATTACCTTCACTTTTTTTTCGCTCCGGTTCAGTGTCAAGTACAGTGGCATAGAATTGTTTTGTCACTGGTTTTTAAGTGTTTTCGTTGAAGATTAGTTTTACAATCACATATACATCTGACTCAAGCTCCTCTATTTTAACAGTTTTTTTCTTTGGTGAATTAAGTTTTTTTTTCTGAACTTCTACCTCGAAGTCTCCATTAGTGGACTCACTTAATGTAAGGTCTGAATCAGAATCTCGCACCGAGAACGCGCCGTTATCATCGTCACTTGAATCTGAATGCCTTCTGGCCCCCTTTTTTTTGTGTTTTTTTAGGCTCTTTTGAAGTGCTTGCTTTAGGATCGTTTCTACAGGCTTCTGCTTGAAGTCCTTCAATCCTTTTTCCACCCGGAACGTTTAATTTTCTTTTGTTTGCTTTTCTTATGGGTTTCGTTTCATTCTTCCTACTCTCCCGAAGGTAGGTTTCAAACGATTGGATACAATTGCTGCTATAATCATTTTTATTACAATAAGGAAGCCTCTTTAATATTTGGTGTCGATCTAATGGCTCAATGCCTGCTGCTCTGAAACCACTCTTCAAGTTTTTCTTGATGTTTTCTTCTCCTAAGTTATCAAGACACTTTTTTAGGAGTCGAGGAAACCTGTCTTTTGGCACAGTGCCACGATTTCTCTCTTTCCAGTCATTTAGAATCTCACGCCACTTTATCTTGAAGGGTCTGAAAAAAGCTACATCTAAAGGCTGAATACAGTGCGTACTATTTGGGGGTAGCAGCACAAACTTGATATCTGTTGCATCCGTCAATAATATGTTGCGAAATGTGGCTTGAAAGGTTGTTACCTAACAACACCTTTTTAACATATTTGTCAAATTTTCTGAAATATGGCAAAGCTATCTTCTGGAACCAGTCCTCTAAAATTTCCAGGGTAAACCACCCACTCTTAGATCTATCATACACAACGCCCTGAGGGCCATTTTCAGTCCATGAATCATATAGGTTTGCTGCCTTATATGTAATGTAAGGAGGAAGCAGGGTTCCGTCGGCACTCCCCGAAAACATTACGGATGTGCTTGACTTTGAAAAGTCAATAATGCGCTCAGGATGACGTGAGCTTCTTCTTAATATGACTTTTTTACGTCCTGGATCGTCTGTCATATTGGTCTCGTCGTAATTTACAATCATAGATGAGTCTACGTCCTCAATTGTCAATGCAAGCTCGTCAAAATAACTGTTTATGGCTTCTTCAGTGACAGCCGCTCTACTTCTTTTAATATTTTGGCAAAGTCTATTAGAAAGAATCCCGGCGTGTCTCTTTATAAATGATTCGACAAAATCTATACCTGGCATGTTTTCTTTGAATCTTGGTTCAGTTCGTCCACTTCGATCAAGGAATCCTTTGACGATCAACCTGATATCCAAGACCGTTAACGGAAATCTCCAATCTCCAGCCATGCACACGCATTCCGCTAATTTAAATTGGTCTTTAACATCTAAAACACAAGGTTTCCCTACTTTGTTGTCTTTCCTTTTACTGTTGCAGTAAGCGCACACCTTGAAATCCCAAACGATTCGGCAGCCTTCCGTAACGATAAGCATTTTTTCACCTCTTCAACTGCTTTTTTTTAAGTGATTGTCTGTGTAATATTGATACTTTCTAGCTCCAATAGGCCTTTGGTACTTTAGAGGGATCTTTTCTAGTGAAAAAGAGAAAAAAAGACTTGTTAAATATTTATAATTTCATATAGTACAATATGACAAACGAGTACAGGATAACAAAAGTCACTAGTTCTTGGTGGCCTTTGTTACCCCACACATGAAACAGCCGTGAATTTAAGCTTAAATTTCCAAAAAACACAATGGAAATAGAATCTATGTAGTGGGACAACAATAAAAGTATTGTTTAAGGTTATGTTGGAAAATGTTTACATTAAATTCAACTTAAAAATATAACATTGGTGACTAAAGTTGTGTAAGGTATAAATAAATGATAAATTTAACCTTCATATAAATATACTTATATAAACTTACCTTTAGAACATACAAACTATTAAAATATACTGTGAAAAACTTCATAAAAATATCAACCATGTGGCACGAACACAAACAAACAATCTGAAAACAGTGTTGCCAATATTAGCATTCGAAATATCCCTAACAAAATGGCTTAAGTCACCCCGGCGGCTTAAGTAACCCCCGATGACGGTACATTAAATAATAATTTCACTGTTTTGCGTGATGGACGCATGAATAAAGTGATCGGGGCCATTACAATGTTAAATTTACAATGGCGGAAAGATACAATGTAATCCGAGAAGTAGATCGTAAGCAGGTCTTTCGAAAGTGCTCAGTTTACCGTGAACAGCCTATAATGTGTTTAAACCTTGGCTGGTGTATGACATGCGGGCTGAGTATGGAACATCTTGTGTTTCGTTAAGTGTACCACAAATTCCGCAGTTTGATGATGTTGCAGCTGTGGCAATCGCACCATAAATATACATGTAACGTTTTTTTTTTCTTCGCTAAATTATAATTTTTTTTTATAAAATATTGCTATTATGAGCAGCATCATTTTACCATTTTGCAACCAAACATCATCAAACGATATTATGACTCTTAGGTTTCCTACCTTTCGACGTTACAGTATGTCAGAAGCACCTGAGGGACCTTAAGGCCGATTCACACTGTTAGAATGGAGCTCGATGCGTTAACTTTGCGTAGTCGAAGTACAGATCGTGTAGCTGTGTATTCATATTAAGTAACATAAAAATAGTTTTTAACATATCTTGCTCAATTAAAATATCTTTTTATGTTGTTTGGCGAACAGCAAATTTTGGAATGGCCAAATGTCGCTGTTCATAACAGTATTTTATGTTTTTTTAAAATTCTTATATATATGTAAATATTAAGAGCGACGCATAGGTAAATTTTCCACGTGATAAGTTGGCCCAACTTCAACATAACGTAAAGGTAACTTAGTTTGCCAGTCAGATTCAAGGGACGATTATTTTATTTTACTTAATGTTTTCATTTGTATTTTTACCAACTTCCGTCTGGGTTTTATACTGTGTATTGTTCCACGATTTCAACAGAAATGTAAACAAATTAACGATTCAAAAAAATTCCGGAGTTAAGGAAAATATTTGGGTACGGTTTGACGTCAACGTATTTGAGAAATGAGGTTAGGTATTATTGGCACGTAAAGGTAAATGTTTCAAATATTATAACAATTGCTTATACGTACATTCAATTGCCACATTCAGATCCCAGGTACAGCATAGTACTGAATTTGCAACTTATCAATGATGAGTCTTTCTTAACTTGAATGTAAACACAAATATGATTTTATAGAAACATTTCGACACAGTAATGCAAAGATAACATAACGAGCCGCAAATGGGTTCGTACTCGATACTTTACCAGCTTCGCTAGCACTCTGTGCGAGCATATAGTCTGTTGGCAGTATCTTCTCACTTTTTAATCAAACCTTTGAAAAATGACCCCATGTATCACAGGTTTGGTTGTTTCTTAAATTTGTCACGTATCACAATTGTTTTACCCTTCTGTTAAATTCTAAAGTTTTTTTTTTTGTTACATTGAACTTTTACTTATATTTTATCTAACAATTATAAGGTATTATTTGTGGTTAATATGAATACAAACGGGGAGAAAATAGACGCGTTGGTAAAATGGTAATACCCAGTAAGAAATAGTTCTCATCCAAAAATTATTAAACTGAGTGCGCACGAATGTTCTGTTTATACGAGGTGGAGAGAGAGCGTGAAAGTAGAACTTCAGCAGGGCTTAAGAAAAGTTTTAAGTAACCGTGAATGGACTATAACCGCAGTATTAGGTAGGGGTTCCCCTTAACAAGCCAGCTGGTTCTGCACGTCCCAACAGCGTTCGATGCAGTGGCCATGAACTGTGACACAACGTAAGTGGGCGAACAGAAGTCAAGTAGGCCTCGCCGCTGATGGGTCCAACTGGTGTAGGCCAACAAGCGGGAAATGTTGCCCCGATTGTGACGTAGAGCACAGCACAAGAGGTTGGCCGACATAACCTCTGTGTTCTAACTATTGGTGTAGTTAAGATT